>JAJKFJ010020900.1:25000-47209 GCA_027382625.1 Tetmemena sp. SeJ-2015
AATAATAATAATAATAATAAGAATAATAATCAATAATAAAGAATACAATAATATAATAATTAATAATAATAAATCTTGCTGTAATTATTATAATTAATAATAATAATAATAATATTAATAATAATAGATAATTAAGATAATAATTAATCAATAATAATAATAATTAAATAATAATAATAATAATAATAATAATAAATTAATAATAATAATTATCCATAATAAAATAATTAATAATAATATATAATAATAATAATAATAATAACAACGACATTTTAGACGAACAGCGGTCTTGGCGTGTTGTATGGTTAAACTTAGGGAGTCATACACGACCACTCCGTGTTAATTTATCACTCCATTTTCTCCTTCTTTTTCCCTTCTGGGTGTTTGAAATTGTTTCTTTAGGAGAAAATTCTTACTTCTCCTTGCTGACCGTGATTTTGTGCTTGCTCAAAACTTCCGTGATTTTCATGTAGAGTTTGTCATATTCACTCCTGACATCGCCGTTAAATTTTATTTCGTTTAGGGCTAAAAGAATGTCGTTTAGTATGTCTCGTACAACAGCATCGGTTTGTTTAGGTCTGTCAGAGGAGAGCCTGGTATGTAGTAGAAGTTCCAACCAGATTCTCTCCCACTCTTCATTGTCTGTTCCCATAGCTGGGATAGGTCTGTCTGTGTTGAGTTCAGCAGCTAGGGTTTTCAGTCTTTTGTCCATTATAGAGTGGTAGAAATTAGCATCGTCTTGGTGTCTATAGATCAGTGTCATTTGTGAGATACAGCCTGGGGCTTCCATAATCATGTATTCCTTTACTCTTTACATTATGAAAGGGGTTTCCAGGATGTGTGCTGAGATGTGTCCAAGTATGCTTTCAACATTGATTTCTTCCCAATCAATTTGGAGATCCTCTTCCAAATCCATAGGGAGAAAATAGTCCAGAATTTCCCTGTAGTTGATTATGATTTTTTCTCTTCTGTGGTTCCATTCTTAGTCAACTGATGTATTTTAGACAGCCTGTTTAATTCTCTTGTATTTATTTACCTTATTAGCCACCCGTATTTGGTAATCAGATTCACAGTCCAGGATTGTCTTAATCAAGAGTTATTAACCGACTATGATCTCTTGTTTCAGGTCTTGAATCATTTAAAGGACAAGGTCATAGTCATTGGATCTTGGGTTAAATTAGTCAAGAAAACTGGCCAGTTTTCCCGACCAGATTTCTGTTCTGTTCTGGAGGGTACTATATAGTAGGTTGGCATGGGGGTAGGTAGTAGGTAATGGCGTCTTGTTCAAGATTTCAGGATCAAACTCAAACTTGAATTCTTTAGGTTCCTTCATCTTTATTTCTTCATCTGAGGGCATCTGATGTTAAGGTTCAATCAGGCTTTAGAATTTTTCCCATGTTAAGGCGAAGGATTTAGTTTTCCATTTATCGTCCTTATACAATATGTAATGGGTAGCAAAATTGGTAGTAATAATGAGGGATCCAAGAGATCTGGAACCCCAGTCAAATTCAGCTTTACCTTCCTCGTACATTAGGTCTAGCGAGGTCATAGCATAATTTGTTTAGCCAGTGATCGAGTTGAGTTGTGATTCAAGGGTAAGATACTCTTAGGTGGAGTGGTTCCAGAGAGTTCTTAACCAAATTTTTAGCAAGTAGTAGACTTAAGCCGAAAGGAAACTAAGTCCTCCTCTTTTAAAGGCTAGTAAGTACTTGCACGATAAATCAAGGTCTTATCGTTTGAGGTGTTGTTGGAATTCTACGAAAACCTTGTGGGTTGTGGAATCAAAGGAAGAGGGAAAGCTTCCCTAGATAAGCAGGTCACTCATAGCACTCACCGTATAGCCTATCTATTAAGATTCTAATTTTAATATTTTTGATATTACCCCAAGTTATATGAACTGCTGTTTCCTCTATTCAAAAGGAGTTTCCTTGCCAGTTTATACATTTTCAAGGTCATTTCTCAACTGAGTCAAGGGAACTTTCATAACTTAGCGATAGTATGGTACATGAAGCAACCCCTTCGCAGCTACTTGCTCATAATTCTGCCTTAGTTTCATTTGCTTCTACAAAAATCCAAGTTCCCTCTTGACCTCCACCTCATGATTTTTTATAGTATCAGCCTCTTGTCTTATAATTTTAGCTCGCTTTGTGCTATCCTTGCTTAGCTACTCGATGATCTTCGAGTCTATCTTATCCTTTATTACCCTCAGGATTATTTCCGGTGAAGGAGCCTTGAGTTTATTTTCTGCAATCTACCGCAGTTTCACCTTCATAGGATCGACTTTGGAGGGTTGTGTGCCATTGGGAGTTCTATCCACTGAAAGAGCTTTCATTCCAAAATGTTGTAATAAAATATTAATTTACTCCGATATTTCTGATCCAAATAAAATATCACTACAAATTCATAATCATCACTTTTGAACTTAAAAATTGCATAAATTTATCTGTCTGTATCAGTCATAATTTCTTATCATTTAAGGTTTGTTTAGCTTTCTAGTTCTGGTAGCTCATCCAGTTCTCATACTGAGTTTGACTCATGCTTATCTGCTGATTCTATAAAGTTATATTGGGTTATCTCTCTTGGCTTCCTTCGTCATTCAACATCAGTCCACTGCTGTTGAACACCAAGTTGTTTAAAGCCACTTGCTTAGAACTCGTCATGTCCTTAGATCTGGCCTTTCTGCCTTGCCCGTTTCCAGTCGAGCTAGGTCCAGAAAATTACTGCTTCATCGACTTTTGATTGGCATCAAGGATCTTTTAGATCTCTAGACCTTAAGGGATAGTAGGGTTGTGAGCTGAGTTCCAGTTATCTTAAGTTAGCGCTCCAATTTTAAGTCCTTGAGGCTGTCTGTCTTTGCTCTTACTAGCAGAACCAACCTTTACTGCGTTCATGTTTAAAACAATTAATTTACAAATTTGCTTAGTTCTAAATTTGCTATACAAGTGGTCCTGCATTTGCAGTGGGAGTTCTTTTCTAGGAATAGAGTTTGCTCATTTAGTTGGAGAGTTAACTCTGATTACCAAAACCGACCGCCATACCAAGGCCCATACCTCCGCTTAAGTCAACTTAGCCACCTTTTGCAGTCGTTGTTCCAAGTGCGCTGTTGTTCAATTTCTCCCTCTTCTTTATCATACTCAGCAGTCCCTCAGTGGTAGTCAAACCACTCGGGGCGTTGCTTGGTCCTCCCATGAAGTTAAGTAGAAATTTATTTACATAATATTTAGCAGCTGTTGCTGCATTTGCTAGTACTGTAGGAACTTGTGTTTAGGATTTTCATTTGGAGTTCTCCCCTTAGTTGGAAACGGCTACTGAATTGAAGAGAATTATAAACCAGCAGTTTGACCTGAAGCTATCTACCCAATTAGTTAATTATTTGAATTTTTCTATTGAACTTTCCCAGGCCTTGTTTAACTGTTGCTGCCTACTCCCGAAATCAAACTGTTGTTCAGAGAATAAATTTAACATGTGATTTTGAATGATTGTTGAGGGTTGAGGCATTTAGTTTCCCCAAAGCGCCTAAATCTCGTTCAATAGAAGTAAAAGACATATTCTAAAGAGGAGTTAAGAACATCCATATGATCTTAGTTTTAACTTTAAATGAGAGCGCTAGCATTTAAATTCTATCTCTGCATGTAGTTAGTAACTTGAGTGCTGGAGTGAGGCTGTTAATTCTATCTCATCCTTTGACTAGTATTCTGTCTTTGTTACTAAGGTAAAGAAGAATATTGCTATTACAAAGCTTGCATCTACTGTTAGGCTGAGCCGTCCATGACATATTTATTCTTCAAGATCTAGCCTTGAACTTCAGAGGGAAGGTCATCCACATTTATCGTTTAACTTTTCTTCTATCTCACATCAGTAATAGGAGCAATGTTTTATCTATTGGGAGTGGCTTTGTCTCTGGAAGTGCTGTTCTACCTGCGCTTTTCATTTCTATTTTTGCCTCCTTAGCCTATCTGCTGATAAAAAGAAACATTCATAGATTTTGAGACTCTAAACTTATCCATATCTATAATGATGAAGGGTTTTAACAAAAAATAAAGACAATCATTAAACCAAAAATTAAACAATAAGAGCAAAAATTCTTGTTAGCCTTCCTATTTCAAACTCTGCAAGAAGAATAGGAGAACTAACTTATTAAGTAGTTAAGGTTATACTATCATTGATACTTATTTTATATTGACAAAGTACAGGTGGCTTTTGCAGTTGACTCATTTTTTAGCATTTGCTTTGGGCTAAAGTCTTGTGCTTTTACTAGAGTTATTTGTTAAGCCTGTAGATTATTTGCTCTCCATCGTATTTGCACTGTTCCTAGCGAATTAACTCTGAGATCTTTAATGAGCCTCATGCTGTAAATAGGAATAATCTTGCTCAGATCGAGCAGCCATTTATTAAAACTGCCCCTAATATTAAAATATATATTCAAATACGGATTCATCATTTAAGGATATTGCTGCTAAAAAGGATTCAAATAAGGATTTTACTAGAACTGGCTAGAGTGACTGATGCTTTAAGTTGAAGAGCTTTGAGTTCTGTTGTGGTTTAACTTTTCTTAACCTGATCTAAAATTAAAAAATGGTTTAATCTTTTAGAAATTACTTCTTCGATTTAATTATGTGGCTGAGGACGTTAGATTTGCTTAGAAGTATTAGACTTTTGAGGTGGATTAGGATTGTTACTTTAAGTTTTTGTGTCGTTATTTTATTGAGACATGCTATTTGTTGGTTAGGGCCCTCCTCCAAAGAACATCTAATTGTTCTTGATTTGTATAAGGTTACACTTAACCAAATGGAGCTGGTTCTTAGTCCTACTGTTTGAAATTATTTGAGATGGATTTTAAGGAGCGTCTGAGAAGTACCCTGGGTTTATAAAAAATAAAGATAGTTTTACATGAATGGATAGTAAGGAGGGGCCTGCATATAATATGGAGGATAGCCGTAAGGTGCGAAATTTTATGCATATGGGAAAAAATCACTGTAGTATTTTTCTTCTCCTGAATAAATTACAAAGTTATCTAAAATTATAAATTAGAAAGTTAAAAATTCAGGACGCACACGACCGGCACTAGGCCCCGGGTCCCCTTTCCCAAAAGGGTTTCTGTTTTTGGGATCCATTGGGTGGTGATGAGTGCTTAAAAGGTAAGGGTAATGCACCGAAGCCCCGGGAAGGGGGTTTGACTGCTCACTGGAGAGATAATCAAAAGGGGAGTGGTTCCCACTCACCCTCCTAACCTGTTGGCGTGGGGGACGAATTTTATGGGCAAACACTCATGCAGCTGGACAGGAAGCCAGACGCTACGGAGCAGCAACTTGCTCTCGTCCGAAGCTACCGGATTTTTTTTCTCCTTTTAGGTTTTTTGGATGGTCTGCAGAGCCGGGCTTCTGCTCAGAAAGAGGTGGGGGGGTGCCCCGTGTTTAAATCCCCATTCGGCTGGGAGGGTTTTTGTGCGTCAGATAAGTGCGTCATAGCAATATCATTGACGTCACGCCTATCTTATTATCCGGCCCTTTAATTTTTAATTATTTTTATTAAATTTCAAGTTATCTAAAATTTTGAATTAGCTTCTTCGTCTGCAATCTCGGGCTCTTCATAATTTTCTTCTTGTGGAGTACTTGACTTCAACTCAACATCCATTCGCCTTCTCTTATTAATAGGTTCAAACCTTTCTATTCTTTTAGCTGGTCTATTTTTTAATGACTTTACAGACTGATTTAAACGCATTAATGGTTCATCTTAATCTGCTGTGATCTTTTCCATTCCTTTATCTTTTTGCAGACTGTCGATCTTTTTATTTGAGTCAGTCTCTTCTTCACTGTCAACTTTCTTCTGAGGGAATACCTTATCTGGATCTTAAAAATTAATAAACAATAAGAAGAAGAGGATGAGGTAAATTATTGCAAGACTCTTGCTTTAACTCTTCCTTTTCTATTATTTCTGGGGTACCTGCAACTCTAATTCTCTCTTCTGAGTTGGATAAAGAGCGATCCTACTCTTTATTTTCACCATTTACTTACACTTTTTCTTTTTGAGTTTACTGTTGATTAACTTTATAGAATGGCTTTATTGGACTTCTTAATTAAGGTGTTTTGGGCTTTTAAATGACTTCTCTTTACTTTAATTGCTGTGCTTGATCTATAAAATAAACTTTTATCTTGGAAGAAAGGACTCTATTCTTGAGGCTTATTCCTTTAGTTTTTAATCCCATCGAACCCTCTTTATGCTTATTCTTGCTTGAAATTCAATTTTCGAGGTGTAATATGCTAGTTAGTAATCTAGGTATGGCTTGGGAAAGGGAAGTTTGAGTCTGTCATTACTGGAGTTCTCATCACAATCAAACATATTCGATATTTAAACAAATAGAACACATAAGGCATCTAGTTATAGTCTCCAGTTTGAGATATTCCATTGTAGTTTGAAGAGTTCTAGTTGATTTGAGTCTAACTTCTTTGGTTTTAGTCTTAGTTGCTTTGAATCTTGGGGAAGGGGAGAATCTAGCTGAAGAGAAACATCCCACTATTGTTATCATAGTTTTGGTTAAAGAAACTGTTCTGCATAGGTGACTAAAGTAATCTGTAAGTGCCACTTCCCTGGTTGTTGAGCGAACTATCTCCTACTCCAAATAAAACTAACAAGTAGATTACAACAACAAAAAATCATATCAGTTCATTAAAGATTCTTTTTGTCTGTTTATTTGTCAATGTTCAAGCCTAGGTTCATTGAAGTCTAGGGGAAGTTGCTATTGTTGTTATTATTGAACCACAGTAAGTTATTCAAGCTGCTCTGACCTCCCTAGAAAGGATTCACCTTAGAATAAGTTTAGTCTTCTTCTGCATTTTAAGCATAGTTATTCGGTCTTTTAGATCCCTTTTGAGTAAAAATTAATAAGACTAGCTCCGAAGTTCATACTTATGAAATTAAATATATATAAGGGAGTTAATTGTCTAAATTGCTGGTTGAGATTTATTCTGAGCACCTCATGGAATCTTGAACTTCATTCTATTCTTAGTCTTAATCATTATTAGCTTTCCTTTATTCATCAGTCTGCTATCAAAATTATGTAATTTATCATATTGAAGCTATGATTGAAGTACCTTTAGCAAAGGTGGAGCAGATTCATTTTTCAAAGACACTTTATCAGCTGCTTGTCCAATAACACTCTAAGCAAGAGAGGGAGCAGCTGAAGAAAGCTTTTTATTATCAAAGTATTGCTTGAATGAGGTAATCTTAGCAGGAACGCCATTTAAATTTAATTATAACCACTCTAAATAACAGAAGAAGTTCTATCGTTGATAGTTGTCTGGGATTGCTCACTCTTAATGACAGGTTGGAAAGCTGATTTCCTAGAATTTGAGGGACTGGTCAGTTTAGTAATTGGATTTATATGCACTCCCTTTTATGAATCAGCCTATTTCGCGATGCCTGAGAAACCTAAGGCTGAAAGATTTGGATTCACAGCAGTTGTTGCAGATGGTCTTCTTACTCCTACTGAAGCAAATCTATCTTCAAGTGATACAGTACTAAAAATAACTCCTCTATAAGTTATTAGAATGGTCAGTTCCATGATGTTCTCTAGAATTCTAAGATGCCCTTTGCTAGTTATTATTTTACCCATGATTTCCAAAGTAAAATAAAGTTTATTCCAGTCTGTATTTGAGAATTTTAACTCTAGATGCTTCTCAATTAACTGTAGTATTCTAATCCCATCTAAAATTAAGGAGCTTCTCGCTCTTCAATCTCTATTGGCTCTTATTCAATTGCTCTAGGCTATTCAATCGGCCTGTCATACACCTTAAAAATAAAAATTTGTTGGTATGAGGATGGAATCTTGACAGAGTTCATTGTTAAATACTACTCTTTCTTGCTAATAGTTTGGCTATGATTCAGAGGGTGTTTGCTTTTGCTGAAGGCACCATTAGGCCAAGAATATCAGTGAATATATCCTCCCAATCTTCCTCCTCTTCATCTTATTCTGAGGTATTGGACTGATCAGGATCTGATGAATTACTTGAAAAATCGCTCGTATACTCCTCTTCCTCCGATTAACCCTCTTCTTGATTCAAATTTTTCTCAAGAATCTCATAGAGGAGGTATAACGTTTAGGTCTAGTTTTGAATTTTCCCATTTTTATCTTTCAAAGTATCAGAAATTTTGGTTGGCATTTAAGAAGATTTAGCTTCTTGCATATTCAATTGCGACTGAGACATCCTGGGAGATACGCTTTTAAAATATATAAAGTTATTTTAAGGCTCAAGTTAAGAAGCTACTATAGCTTAACTTTGCTTTTAGAGTCGAACTTGATTAGGGAGGAAGCTTCTTGCTGTACTATCTCTGCTGCAGATCTGCAAAGTCTTAGCTCAATCAAAGACCTTCTGATGTTCCATTTCTCACTCACATATATTTAAATACTTGGTATTGAATCACAACTTTGATGATATCTTTAACAGATTTTGAGAAAATAAATATTTCTGTTTTCTCCTGTCCTGCTCAGATCCTCCAAGCTTGACTCTGAATTAAAGCAAGCTGTTTACCTTCTTAACCTGGCTGATGTAATCTTTGCTCGCTTGAGTTAATGGCTTGAGTCTTATGATTACTTCAATCTCAGGCATGACTTGCTAATTGCTCCTTCCTTTATCTTTGTCCTCCGCCTCTAATTTGTCGATTTTATCTTGCTTATAAATAAACCAACTAGAACAATAAATACTTTCTTTGATGCTTTTGGAAGATTTTAATTTGTCTCTTTTTAATTTGCTTTTGCTTTAGATTTTCGATTTTTGAATGAAGAACTTTCACCAACTTGCGTTTCAGAGCTCTTGGATCTCCCTATTCTTGCTATTTATTTTGACCATCGATTTCATCATCGGAGCCTATAAATTTTAATGATTTAACTCATTCTTAGGTTACTCACATCAAATTGATGTTATTTTTGTATTTTTATACCTGAGTCCCTCTTGAGGAGAGCACTTGATTGGAGGAAAGTGTTAGCAAGCATCCTTGAAGAGGCACCCTTCTTCATGCCTTGAAGCGACTCAAGCAGCTGCTCCAAGGAATGTTAGCGGTCTTTTTAAGGCAGGATTTGTTGGTCTTGTAAGTCTTGAAAGATGCCGAATTCAGCGAGTGTCTGCTTCACACCTGCACTCATTGACTGGCGTATCTTGTCTTGCGCTTACTGCTTTCGCCCAAAGCTCTCAGGCTCTCTCGTTACAACGCTATCGTTGTCTCAAAATAAAATATATTTAAGAGTTGCAGTTGTCTTTATTGAATCAAATTAGTTATCAAAACATAATTTATTTAATTCTCCTTTTAATTATATAAGCATTTTAGATTTAGTTTATATAATATGACTTATTAAAAATTGTATTTAAAAATATTATTTTTATTTATTGAATTTGGAAAGAAAAGAATTTGAAGCCATAAGTAAAATCCTCTGAAAAGTATTTATAATTATATGCACAAATAATATAACAATTATTAAATATGATATTTAAATCAATAGAAAGGTGAGATAATTTATAGAAATTTGGATATTATCTCTTTTAAAGAATTTTTAAGAGCTATAAATATAAAATACCATGAAAAATTGCACAAATTATAAAGCTTATAAATTATAAATAATTTTTTTATTAAATAGTAAAAAATGATAAATTAATTTAGCTTGAATAGTTTTATGTTTTTCAAGCGGAAAAAATTTTATTTGAAGAAAAATAAGTTTAATTGGACAACTACCTTTTTGTTTTTGTAATTTAACAGAGATATTTTATGTAGCTGCTTAACCTTAGAAATAGGAATAAATATCGATAAAATAGTCGTAAATAATAATTTATAATTAAGGTATTATTTACTCAAGAAATTATAGCATTCACTCTGCTTTTCACATACAATTTCATATAGAACATATCAAATGAAAGATAAGGTAATTTTATTCTAAAAATAGAGTCAAATCAAGTTTAAACTTAATCATAAATTCAAAGATTTTAGACTAATTTAATTTTTTATTAAAAAGATTTAATTTTAATTAAATAAGATGATAATTTAATTACTATTTTTAACAATAATTTCACGATTCGATATAGAGATTATAAATTTTGCTTTTAAAATTAATATTGTTGATCTATAAAAGTGAGTTTGCTTGAATATAAATTCTATTAAAAATGAATTATAATATTTTCGGGCTCAAATTACTCAAATTAAAGCCAATGAATTTTGAGCTAAAATTTATTAAAACCATATAATACAAAGGTAGAATATATGATAGGCTACCCGAGACAAAATATATCTATCCTTACATTATACATTATTTTCACTTTCTAAATTTTATTTTAAGTATTTATAAAGATTTGAGAAGCTAAGCTACGGAAGGAATGGTCTTGACGCTCTTAAGTTTACTCTAATCAAGCATAGAGAGTTTCACTATCTCTTAATTTTACAAATGCATCTTCTTTTGATTTTTAACATTGATTTCGAGAGTTCCAGTTCCTATACTCAGTCCAACCAAGTCAGAATTCAAGTTAATAATATTTGAAGGACTTAGTTTGGATCTATTTGCATCTTTATAGGATATATTTGAACCATGTGATGCTGATACCCTTAATTGCTTGCTCTTTCTTTTCTTTTTGAAGGCTTGTTCTTAGCTGCTTGCACCAATTTGGAGAACAGGTAAGCTCGAAACCTTTTTCATTGATTATATATTCTTGGTTTCATCTCTCTATTAAATTAATAATTAGACTGCTGAGCTTGAGACATATAACTGGTGAAGGTCATTTTCGAGGAAGGAACTTGCTTCGAGTGCTGTGTGCGAGCTATCCTGCTTTTAGAAGTGGTTTGGGCTGGTGTGAGTGAACTTCTTGGGAGGTCTACCCATGATAAGTTAGTTGTAGAGTGCTGCCTTCTTCATCATCTTGGAGTAGTTTCCATCGAATGAGATCTCCTGCTACGGGACAGGGGTAAAGTTACTTGCAAATGCACTTACTTCACCCTCAATCAGTGGCTTACTTTAGTTTTCGCTTTCCTCTTCTGGCTAGGCCACTTTGTTTCTATCAACTGACTATTTGAACTTAATGTGAGCTCCAGCCACCAGAAAGTTTTGCAAATTGCTATTCTAATTATCGGACACTCCTCCCAATTAAAATAATAGCAATTAGTCTGAAGTCTTATGGATTGAGTTTTTGGATTGGTGGTGACTATTATACTATGGCAGTACTAAACTTCTGCTCTGTCTACTGTTGTCCAAATCGTGGAGGTTACTCATACTGAAAGTATGAAAGAGTATTAGACATAATAAAACTTAAAAATGATTCAAATTAAGAAAGACTTATACTTGAAAGGGAGGGAACTCATTTCACCTCTAAATTTAAACTTATCACTTTTACAAAAACTTCTTCTGTGATTTTAGTCTCAGAGTAATAAACTATGCACTAAATGTATTAAGATACTTCTAAATCATAAAATGCTTTATCTCTGAATAAACTTTCTTCAATTAACAAAATATTTATTTATTTTGATGTTTTAATTTTATGCTCTATGAACTTCTCTTTATTCAAGGATTCTAAAATAGTAGGCAATATTGTGCCAAGCCCCTGAATTATCTCATTTACTCTTAAAACTCCTCTCCTCTTGATATCAAGTTGCTTGAAGCACTCTCTAATCTCTATCTTGCGCTAGTCGTCATTCTTTTAAAGGTAACTCTTCCACTTAGCAAAAATCTCAGAACTAAATACACCTATCTAGTCACTGTTTATTAAAATAGTTGTCGATGTAGGTATCGAAAATTGCTATGAACTTTTCAACATTTTGATGGTCCCACGAGGAGCTTGTCCTCTTCAAAAGATCATCATTAAAATTTAATAACAACTTAATTGTTAAGGATGTGAGTGCTCGGAGCTCTGAGGTTATGGTTATGGCTTTACTTAATTATCTGAGAGGTAGAAGTATTGTGCTTGAGTTAAGGGTCTTCAAGATAGCTTTCATCTCTCTCCGAATTATTTGAAGACTCTGAGGGAGCAAGAGAGTTTTTCCTATTACTGTAGCTGGATAAGTTGTCAAGCCCAGACGGATTAAAATAAAGTTAACCTTAAAGATACAAAGTCATTCTTGATATTAGAGCAGTCTTTTGATTTTCGAATATCTCAGTGGCAAACTGCTTCAAGGGAGCTGCTGCCTGATTGGCATTTGACCTTATCATCTATTAAATTGATAAATTATTTTGCAGCCCATTTGGTAATAGGGCTAGTTAAATTTTTTCCATTGTCAGAGCCTTGCATGAGATTGAACAACTTAGAATCCTTGTTTTAAGCTGACGTTACTGTTTCCTAATTGACTATATTCTAGTTGGTACCAATGGTGATAGTCAAATGTTTCTGCTTCCTGCCCATCAGACTAGTTTTAAAAATTATGACACTTATTTTTGTTAAGTATGGCTTGCATTGCTATTAGGGTTGTCTGGTGGATTTTAAACAGACATGCCTTTGTAGAGAGCAGTAGGAGTTGGTGAGATCGTGAGCTGATGCATCATTGTGTTCTTACCCTGAGTTTGCTTCTTATTCAGATACTCTACTATCTTCAGCGATATCTTCTTTTTGGGAATCAAGTGAGCTAAATCTGCTGGACTCTGCCCAAGTGCATTTCTCTAATTTATAACCACACTACTTTGAATAAACGATAACACACAAAACATTTGTTTGCAAATCAGCTCAATAGCTTTCAGATTTTCATGAATAACTGCAAAATGAAGAGGAGTGTTCTACCCAATCAAGGTCTTTTAACTTGCTTGATACTTCTCAGTTTTGATAAGCCAGTCCAACCTCTCAAGACTAAGGGGAGTATTGATGGAAGCTGCTTCCCAGATATGATGAAAGATATTCTCAAACTTGCCCTTGTCATCCATATTCAGCGGAGTCTCGTCTCTAAAGTTCTTCTCCTTCATAAGCCTGTCGCTCTCTGCATCTGCATACACTATCTACTCGATCATAGACTAATTCTCGTTCAGCACTGCATAATGCAAAACGTTCATGAACTTATTACAGGTCGCATACATATTGCAGCCGTTCTCAACTAGAACCTCGAACAGTTACAATTAGTTTCTCTTAGCACTAAAAAGTAGAGGGGTGTTGTCTATAAATAACTATTTTAATATACTCAATAAATTGGTTATAGCTTATTCTTGAATTCAAACACATGCTGAGAGAGCTTGTAAATGTGCCAGTACTTGTTTTTCTCGATGCCGCGCATGTGATCTCTCACCTTCAGCATGCATAACACATAGTTGAAGATCTACTGATTGCCAAGGTCAATAGCCATGTGCAAGCAAGTAAATTAAATGTGTAAGTGTTGCCATCTTTGAAGTTGCTCTTATCAAGTGCCAGCAAGGAACTAGGTATCCAAGGACTGTTTCCCATTCTTACTATCTCGGAAATCTCTTTGGCTGCTTTGTGAGTGAACTAGTCCTTCAAGCAGCCGTTGCCCTTATCATAAGCACACATTTTCATAATCTCACTATCGAATTTACCTTCCAAGAGGTATGAAAGGAACTCAATCTTCTCAAGCTTGATAGCATAATGAATAACGTTGTTACCTTCTGCATCCTAGCTGAGTACTGAAATTCCTCGCAAAAGCAAATATTTGCAATCATAATAACTACTATACTATGAATTATTTGAAGTTTTCCTGATCCTCAAACCTCATTTTGTAAGTGAGAGAGTTGTCTTTATAAATACCTATGCAGTAACTTGAAAGTATTGCATCGCTCATCGAAGCCAGCTCAGTTTTGTTGAATTACATCCTCCTGCTGAGTCTCTAGTTATATTGTTTCTTAGTCTCTGTTTATTCATGCTAGTTATGCATGGTTGTAGAGTTTAAGTCGCTCTCATTCAACTGCTCTAGTATCTCTTCATTCTTTCCTAAGAACTTCTTGTTCTAACTTGCACCTTAGCCACCTTAGATTCCGTTCTTATTGATATTTTGAGTGAGCTGCCTCAATTTCTCAAAGTCATCTAGTACTAAACTCTTCTTGAGAAGGTTGGGATTCTGCTGGAATTTCTCCTCAAACATAGTCTCTTCCTTTCTTAGTAATTCCTGAATAGTCTCATCTTGGGCTAAGTCTATCGGTTTCTATAAATGCTTAAAATATGATTGAGCTTACTCTTGTCTTATAGTCTCTGATGAGGGGAACAGCGCTGTATTTAAACAAGTTTTTGACCAGGAGGATGTTTCCTTTTTGCACAGCATAGTGAAGAGCAGTCTTACCTTGATTGTCAGCTAAGTTTACGAACTTTTTGCCCAACATTTGATAGGACTTGAGTCTTTTTATCTTCCTCTCCTCTTCTGCTTTTACCGAAGGATCTTCCTCTACCTACCCAGGGTTGAGTGTGTTCTGCTTCAAGTTAGCTAGAGGGTTATTTTGACCTGCTCCATTTCCCTACCCAAATCTAATTGTCTTTCTGTGCATGAGTAGAGGATTCTTGATCATAGCCACTTACTGTAATCTTGAACTATACTGGCTTGAACTATCCCAAACATATAAGTAAAGATTTATAATAAATAAAAATAAATTTGGGAATATGATCTTCGCTATTTGGATCTTCATTGATCTTTTGGATGTTAAGTTTATTGGGGTCATAGGTATCATCCTTGGCTTATATTTGCTTATTTAGATGCAATTCATTTCTGAGTGGGTTGAGTTCTTTGCCTTTCTTAGGCAACAACGAAGTCTGAGGTTGCTATGGGAAGGCAGCTAAAATAAGTAAGCAATATAAACTAGACTCTGTTACTTAGAACCAGCTTTGAGGTTTTCAATGTTGACTGGGGGAATAGCAATCTAAGGAATTATAGATCCTCTCTATCTCTGTCTCTTGGGTGGGATATCAAACTTATTTGGCTCTCTCTTCTCCAGTTCAGCAAATGCCTCATCAGTATGGCCAGTCATAACATCTAATTTGTTGTTAAAGTCTATCAAAAGTTGAAAGATATGTTTGTTAACTCCCACTATGCTCGCATAATGAAGCACAGTCAAAATCAAATACAAGTTATCAATTAAGTCTTGCCATGCTTATCAATGAAGAGAGTGTCTGCTCCCTAGTTCAGCAAATGGTTAATGAGCTCATAGTTATTGTGGTAGAGTGCATAAAACAAAGGAGTCCTGTTGTGTCTATCTCTCGTATTCAGCTTCTTCTGCTTCTCAAACTAAGTGGGAATAGCTGCCAAATAGTCCTTCAATCTCTACTAATCATTTCCAAACACTGCCTCAAACACCACATTGTCTATTACTAACTACCCATCTTTCCCACCCAAATTAAATTACAAATTAGTTACCTTAATCCTATTCTTAAGGTCGAAAGTCTTCTTAGAGTTTAAACTGCTTGCTCCACTATCGAATGAATTAATGCTGTTGAAGTCACTATTAAAATTAAACACACTAGTCTGAGACTGATCTCTGTCGTATAAGTCTTTTATCACCTTCGACATCTTCAATGCGTATTTAAGAAAGTATTTGAAATAATTTATTTGCTCTTTTGCTTTCTGTTCATGCCAAGGTTTGATGCTCTTCTCAAGTAGAAGTTGTTTGGAGTTCCATCACCTTGCAAGGAAGTATTTGAAGTCTGCCTCCCTGTCTTTGTCACTTAAGGACTGAGTGCATGCTAAATTTGGTGTGCTTGCTAGGGAGTCAATCAAATAAATACTGTATAAATTCAATTAAATCCATAACTTTTTCTCTTCTCCCTTGATTAGACAAGATCAGTTGTTTTTTGCCTCTTCTGAAGGCCTCTGCTAGAATTTAGAGACTTGCTTAGGTCTATTTTTACAGTCTCTTCGTTAACTTGGGATCCGTCTTCTACCTCATATAGAATTCTAGCTTTCGAAAGAAAAGAATATAAAATTATAGTCTCTCGGCTTCCTGAAAGAATATTGTTGTTGGTCTTCCTCTTACTTTATTTTTTGGGTATTTAAGAAAGTCTTGAATCTGCCCTCATCGCTCTCCAACTTACTTTATCTTCTCTAATCATTTTTGCTCTAAGCATCTGTACGAGTTTCTTGCTTTTGCACTAAGGCGTTTACTCTTTCATTCTCGTGGCTATCCTAACTTATCTTGACCATATACATTAACACAATGAAATAATAGTAATAATTGTGTTTGCAAACTTAATTTCTTTCTATTTGGACTATTTTTTGGGTGACTCACTCTCATCTTATAAAGTCTTTTTTGACTGTAGTTTCCTAGTCTACTAGGTGGAGTAGTTCATGGTAGTTTATCTGAGTCGTTGCTATAACTTAGTTGCGGGAGTTCCGCTTTGATAAATCTCCTGATCAATTGGGCTTGCTACCGTCTTCCTTTGTATTTTAGCCTCCTCCTTCTTTAAGTACTCAAATCTAATAAGCAAACAGTATAGTATATTTTAATCTTTCCATCTAGCTTTATTTTCGCTTCATTGTATTTTACTGCTGGAATAAGTGGACTGACTATGACTTCATTAGTTGGTTCATCAGTCTGTCGTTTAGCAAACTGCTTTAAAATCCTTGTTAATAAATATTAAGTTTATGTTGAGAGGGGGAGTTGGCAAAATAGTTGGTGAAGTTAGCATTTTTCACAGGAATTGCGCTCTATTGCTAGATCTAAGAATAATTTATAATTAAGAATTATTCCACGATATTTGCTTGAAGTTTGCCATTTAACTCAAAGCCATATTCATATCCAAGTTTATAAAATCTTAACAAATTATTTAAAGAGTTCGAAGGAAAATTTTATTAACCTCTAAGAGTTAAACTTTTAGGCAGTTAACTTTGAGATCCATAGTTGTAACCAAAGTTTTGGTCTATAACGGATTGCTGGCTGCTTCTTATAAATATAAGTAAAACTTCCAATGTTAGATTAAGCGTTTTAGTCCTTTAAGAACTTACTTTATGCTATAGATTGGTGCTTGTTCACCTAGCTTACTGAATTGCTTTAGGTTTTTATCCAATTGTCTCTTTGTTACAAAGTCTTTAAAATAAGTTAATACTTCTAAGAACTGAAGTTAATTCTCTTACTCATATATAGTTATGAATTTGGTCTATCTAAATATATATAATTAATTTAATTTTTGTTAATCATAAAAATATAATATTTAAATTAAAATTTGGGATTGTTACTTAGAGCTGAAATAGGTTCACCCCTGATCTTGTTGTCATAAAATCAAAAATTAATATAAGTTTCTTCTTTAATTATCGCCTCAGCACCTCTCAGCATCAGCAGAGAGAAATGATGTGTGCGTTCCTCCTCATCGCAATATTCATCTTCATCGCATATTGTGTCACCTTTCTCTGTACTTGCAAGGATAAAAAGTTCTTATAATTTTTTGATGAATCGAAAGGTATAATACGTATTTAAATTGGACACACTTAAACAGTCTCTCATTTATTCCATTTTAATTTAATATATCAATCTATTTCATTTTCCATTAAATTCTTAGCTATAATCTTATTTAATTAAATTATTTCGAGATTAATAATTTCTCTCTTTTTCAATATACGATATATTATTAATTTATCTTGTTCATAGTTATTTGAGAGAGAGATTTAGCTCTAAGCTTTGCTAATTGTATTGAACTTTGAACTTTAAACCGTAAATAAAATTATGAATGACTTGGTTGCTGGTGTTGAAGAGAAGACTCTTAGATCTATGGAGGGACTTGCTTAACTTACATTATTTTAAATGGTTGGTGATTATTTTGATTGCTTTTCTGTTTCATCTACTTATAGGAAGCGATCGAAATGAATTGCGTAAATAGAATAACTTAATCCAAACTTCCAAATATTTTCGCTGAGTCGCTGTGGGGTGGTATAGTAGTAGTAGTAGTAGTAGTATAGGTACCCTGCACCCATGTAGCGAAATTTCTTTAATTCGAGCCACCGACCCCAAATAGTGATCAAATTTTTAATTAATCGCCAGCCGCTCCAATCTCTTAAATTTTAATCGACCACTTTTTAATTAAAGGTGGCAGCCACCTCGACTTAGAATAATTAATATCGCTAATTTCCAAATTTTAAATAAAAACAAACATGGAGTCGTTTTGCACTTGGAATGGAGTTCTTTTCATTTCTATCTAATTGAGGTTATCGCATTCCTAATAAATTTAAGTTTCTACAATCAACCTAATTCACGACAATCGGCTCCTATTAGATAGTTGGGTAGGATTATAGTGGGCCTGAGCTGACTAACTTCTAAAATATAAAATATTTTACATCCAGTAGGTGCATTTTGTCTGAGACTTTAGAATGCCTCTATTTCCAAGTTATCTTTTGTGTCATCCATGAATTCGAAAACAGGTATATCACCATATTCCTTTGTAAGCGTTTGATTTTCGTTATTGTTTATTAACAATTCTTTAATATTTGAAGAACTATTCCACTACTCCAAGAATCGTCTGTTCAATTTAGTAAATAAAAATTAAAATTTACTTCCTTTGCTCGCCCTTTTAATATAAAGTACTATTCATACAATCAAATACTCTTAGAAATTAAAAAAAAAACTAAATGAAATATATAATTAATAATCTATTATTTAATTATGCTCTTCTTAATTTTAATACAATAGCTTGCTAAATTTTAATGTTTTTTGCAATAAAAAATACTTAGATCTTAATTAGCTTATATGGGTTTCTAATGAGGCTAGCTTTGTCTTGCTTATAAATTTAAAATAAATTAAACTTGAGAAAGCCTCTGGGTATGGTTAATTATCATTTTTGTTTGTCTAAAATAATTTATCCTTTGTAATCTTGATACGCCTTTGATCCAAATTAATTATTATTTAGGAATATTTAACATATTTTTCGCAAGTATTAATCCATCTCTTTACTTAACTTTGCAATTAATTCAGTATGATAGTATTATCCGTTCAGCCCGATTTTTCAAAAACTTTTCAGTCTCCTTCTGTAAGGCCTGGACGAACCAGGACGAAGCACTTGCTATCTGGGTTAAAACTTGGTACTGTAAGCGCTCCTTGTCGGCAGAGTATTGCTGCAAAAATGTCTAAAAAAGATAATTTTACTTTATTAAATCCCACAATTGTAGGGAAATTTATAGACAGCAAAATGCCAATAATGGATGGATTTGAAGCCACTTCTTTAAAGTTCAGTAAAAAGACGAAAAACAGTGGCTACTTACTGGACAAGCTGGCTTCCTACCCAGTAGTCAAGGCTGAACGTATAATAATTATAAGACTCTAAACTCGTATTGAGATCGGAAGGGATGGTCGCTGCTATCAGAGAGTTGAACTACTGATTAAGTTGGGACTAGTTCTGAATCTGCATAATTTGCTACTAGTTTGGATTGACTTGCTGCTGCTGATTGTTTTTGAATCTTCGCTTGGGGTTGCCACTTCCATTCTAAAGCATCTGAGTCCTCATCGCCCTCGTTCTATTTTGCTCATCCATATCCATGTCCTCCTCCTTGAAAATAGTTTTATCTAAGTTAGATTTGTTCTTGCAAAAACATAATAAGACATTTAATGATCTTGACGATTTAGTTTTTGACAATGGTTTAGTCATCGATCCCACTAGAGGCAGATGTAATATTTCTTAGAGTGGTGCTTGGATTATTTTAAATCTATTAAATCTACTGCGGATTGCTGATAGTCTGAGTGTTGTTTATAAACTAACATAATCAACTATGTTTGCAGAAGATGGGTGAAGTCGAGCCATGGCACTAGATGAGTTGCCTCTGATTTACTGCATGAGCAGTTGATTATTCTGCAGTTTCTAAGCACCTACAACTTTAGTCCTTAGCCTGGTTGCAGAGTTTTCTCCGAGAGAACTCTTTGCCCTTCTTTCTTCAAAGTTAGAGTTAACACTCCCCCTCATCCAATATTTGAAGCTGAGAAATCTGAGCAAGTTGCTAGTCTTAGTCCATTAAGCTTGAGTTCTCAGCCTGCTTCCTATTCTTCCTACTTCGATGCTAATCCTCTATTTATTGGGCTTCATTAATCGATTCTAGACTGGCGGTTCTTTACTGACTGCTTTCATACTACTACTTTCCAGAAGGCTGTCTCTCTGCTTGCCTGTTCCCAGATCCAGCCGTAACCTGGGTCTTTTACCTCTGCATCACACCTTTGCCATTCCCAACTATCATCTACTTAATACCTGATTGGTTGTTCTTTGTACTTTAAGATAAGGAGTCATCACTCCCTTTTTATTGAGATCCCTTCTTTTTAGATGATTTCTTATTTGTATTGAATATGCAAATTAAAAATTATCAATCAATTAAGATTAAAATATAAGAAGACATAGATAAATTCGATTATCTTAATTTTTATAACTGAATGCTATAAACTAAATCCTAAAATATTGGGATCTTGTAGATTCTAATGGAGAGAGTCTATATCATAAGTACCTTCATCTTCAATTCCCTCCACGCCTGATAATTAACCTGTCCTCTTGCCTTTGTTTAAAAGTAAAGCAGCAGCCTCTTCTTGATCTAAGTTGAGCTCATCCTCATCAAATTAGTTTGATTCACCGTCATCCTCTTCGTTTTCCTCATCATATTAATTTATAGAATTTAATAAAGAGTAATCAGCATTTTAGAGGTCCTCAATATCATTGTTGTTTTTACTGTGGCTATTGTTCTGACTTGACCTTCTCTAGTTTGAAATTTGTTCATCTCTGAGTCTGGCTTTACTCTTGGTGTTTTTATTTTTCTTAATTTGTGAATTGGCTCTTGACAGATTCTTGCTATCTACTTTGATACCTCCTGAACTCTGCTTGTCAAGACCACTGCTACTATCTCTGACGACATCACTCAATTCCCCTTGATACAAGTCATTTGCCAAAGCTAGTCCGTTAATTTGATTGAAGATTTCAAGCAATTAAGAATCGTTTATTTCAGCATTTGCAGATCCAAGTTGGTGCTAGAACAGGAGTTACTCCCTTAACTTATTGTAGGGCCTCATTAGTTTGTTATTATAAGGTCTGAACAGGATGTCTTAATATTACTATAAAAAAATTATAACACTTATCTTTTTATTAAAGCTTTTTTAAAAAAGATATTCATATCTAGGTGGATTTTATTATGTAATAAAACAAGTAAATTGTATGACTTATAAACTTTATCCTTTCTAATTGGAGATTAATTCATGGATTCAATGTCTACATATTCAACTTTGAAGTCCCTGTCATTGTGATGTCTTATTATTGGTTGCAGTTTGTTAGAGTCTATTCCCCTCACTTATCTCACTACCTTCACTTGTATTTCTTGGTGTTCGTCCTCAGGCTAAATTACATAAACACTCACATAATCATTTACAATCGATTATTCAACAAATTAAATCCACTCAAAATTTGTAATCAATTATCCAATCCTAATTAACCACTTATAAATTTAAAAGAAAAATTTGACCCGAGAAATACTCCTCTCATCATAAAAGACAACAATTAAATCTTGCTTTATCAATTCAAAGTAATATATTTTAAATATAAATAAAATTTTTTTATTTAAATGCAATAGATTCAGCTAAATTGTAATAAGTTTAAACCTTCTTAATTTGCAAAGCTTCACAACTTGATTTAAATCAGGGACAACTATAATTAAATAAAAATGATCTTTCATTCAAATATCTGTATAGTTTGAGGGAGAGTGGTGCTTTTCATAACTCATCAGGATATGAGAAACAAGAGGACTCTCTGAAGGTAAAAATGAAATTGCAATCTCCACTGCCTTCCCATGCCAGTACTCCGAGTCTCTGCGCGAGTAAATTTATTCTCCCAACATTTCTTGAAGCTGATGAAGGAATCTGTACTCGGTCCCCATGCAAAAATAAGACACTGCTAAAAAGCACAGCTACACAAATTAAGCACTAAATAATACTTACCTTCTCTAAAACATATTCACGGGATAGCTCCATCTCTAAGGCACTGCTACTCATAAAATCTTGGAGAGTAAGAGGTGAAATTTGCATTATGTTTCCAATGTTAAGACTGAATATCCATTCGGACTGATTCAAGTAACCCAATAAATTTTTCATGTCCACATCATTAGCTGCAGAGGGTGGAGCTTTGGAGAAAGAATCATCGTTTCCATCACCCATGCTAGTGTTGTTTAAAGATTTCCCAACTCCACCTATTAGAGAACTCTTCTTATTTTAAGTAGATTGGGGCTTAACTGAAGGAGGGTTATTAGTGTTGTGGGCATTAGAATTATTCAAGGAAGTAATTTAATGCTTGAGTATTGATGAATTCCTCTTTTCATTAC
>JAJKFJ010020901.1:0-21518 GCA_027382625.1 Tetmemena sp. SeJ-2015
TTTTTCAAATTTAAGGAAATAGGCATAGATGATAATTAAATTGATTTAAATTAAATAATTTAATCTCAATAATTTTGTTTTTAAAAATGAAAAATTAATATTAATTATATCTTTTGAAATTAAAAAAAATCTATTTATGGGATAAATATGATTAAGTGATCTAAGAATGTGGTAACCTAAATATATTCTACTTCTATTCCAACTCATAACAGCCTTTCTTATTGGAGTTTCAATTAATATTTTTTTTTTTTTTCTTCAAAAGAAATAAAAAAAAAAAAAATTTTTAAAAAAAATTTATAAAACCCTTATAAATATTAAAAAAAATTTTTTGATAAATTTGTTTATAATATGATTCTTTTTTAAGCAACCCTTGATTACTCTCATTACGGTAAAAGATTAAAATAAATTTATCGACTAGAAAAATTTTCTACAGAATTAGAATGGTCAGTTTAAAGCAAAGAATTAGGAATATCTCCAACTTATTTATTAGTGTTCGAGAAAGAAATAGCATATAATAATGAATTCAGCCTGCAGTGCTTAATGAAATTATTTACTGGGAAATGAAATATAAAGAACAAGTAAAATACGAGTCATTCTAAATAAATATATAAATGAATTTCAAACAATTTGTAAATTTAGATAATCTAATTCTAATCGCCCCAAAGTATTTTTGTTTTTATAAATTAAATTTGAGATGAAAAGAATATTTATCCGCACTCTAATTTAATATTAAATTTATATGGATGATTAAATGATTAAAAAATTTAAAATTATACTATTTTAAAAAAAAAAATTAATTTTTTTAAATTCAAAATTAAAATTTTTAAAAATTTTAAGATCCCAAAAAAATTTTTTTAAAAAAATTTTTTTAAGAAAATTTTGTAAATTTTGGGTTTAAGTAAATTTATTATTAAATTTATTTAATTTTTGGGAAAAAAAAACTGATATTTTATAAATATTTAAAATTAATTTTTGTAAAATAAAAAAATTGGTAAATTATATATAGTTAGTGTCTGTTATTAATTGGATCAACTCACAAATATAATTTATAACCTTTCTCATCTTTATTTTTAGATGAAGCCTAAAGAAATATTTAAACTTAAATAGACTGTTTTAACTTTTTTAGTGGCGTCCCTCTTTAAAAATCATTCTATATGCAATTACTTGAATCACTTTAGGATGCTGCATTTTATAAATGATAAATGCAAAATAATCTAGCTAATTAAATTCAATCGATTCTAAATTAAGTGAAAGAATGAATGTTGGATGGAACTGTAAGACAAGATATTTTAAAACTCAAATATTTTTTTTAATTAAATAAGATTATATCATAATTATACCAGCAAATTAGGCAAAAATGTTTCCTTAATAAGAGAAATTTATTTAAATGATGTTTAAGAAAGTCGAAAAGTTTCCTCTAAAAAATTATTGACAAATATATTTAAGTTGAAGGTTGCAATTTAAATTATTTCAACACTTTTATTTATTTCATAATTTTCATGTTCAGAAAAGAATATATGTTCATCTATTTGCAGATATATTCTTTAGTAAATTTAATTAAAAAATCATATTTGATAGTTAACAATTTGCAGAAGATAACTGACTCTGTTGTCAAAAGAACTATTTAAGGCTTAATTTGTCCAACATCTACTTTCATAACTCATTATTTCACTATCAAAGATTTAAAAACAAATAAGTACTGATTCTTATTTTAAGATTAAGTAGTCATATTGAAAAAGGCAAAGTGAATTTATATGTTTTTCATCCACTATTTAATTTTCATACAATAGAATAAATTATTTATAAAAATAATATTTTTAGACATACTCTGAAACACACATTCAATTTAAATAATTAAATTTAATCTTTATAACTTTAGATATTGTAATGATATAAAAGTAAAAGTAAAATAAAATGTATTATTCCTTGTAATCTGAAATAAAAATACTATTCCTTCTAAGTACTCTTATTGATAGATTACAAAAATGAGGAAAAAAATGCAGTTGATAGTTCTTAGTAATGCTATGAGAAAGCTTTAATGATAAACTAATTTTTTATATAAATAGTATTTAAAAAAGCACTCTCATAATTGATTTACTTAATTTAAATTTATGAAAATAAATGCTGTTCTTAGAGCAAATAATTTTATTGCAAGAAATTTTTTTAATTATTTTTTATAATCCCTACTTTGGATGAATATATAAAATATATTTTAATTGTATTTTAGCGAAATAAACCTGCAGTTTATGTTTCTATAATTTAAATAAATTTAATTCGAATAAAAATAATAGAAAAATAATTGAATTAATGACCATTCTTGAGAATTTAATTCTTTTTTATCAGCATATAAATAACGCAAATATGAAAAAGAAATGAAGATGATTTGTTTTTATGAGATATGAAAAATTTTCTTCCTAATTGAATCTTTTGGTACCCCTTAATTCGATAAAAATGAAAGCTTAATATGGATTTTTCTATAATTAATTTTTTTCTTTTTTCTTTTCTGAGACAAAATTATAAGCTTATAGTCAGCTTCTCTAAAAACAAAATTTAATATTTTATTTAAATAAGAAAATTTGGTCATGTATAAATTGAGAAAAGGAAGACTTATCTGTTTAGAAAGTTTTTTTTAGTTTAAGCCTTCTCAAATAGAATTTCGCTATGAAATTAAGAGTTAAATTTTTATTAATAGATAGTAAATATGCAATATGATCTATAGTTCTCATGGGAATCTTTTATTGAAGCATTTCTTATATTGCTTTAAGCATTCTAAACATAAGAAGATTAGGAGAATGGAATCTCAAATATATTATTATTGCAAATGAAAGGTTAGAATTCTATTTTTTTGTCTTATTACACCGTCTTGAGCATTGTTCTCTTAAACTCATTTTAGAAGTAGCCTTGGAGTCTTGATTTTCTTAAAGTCAAAAGCTATAGTATATCTCAACTGCACCTTTCAGATCCAAGCTTTAGTTAAGATTCAATAGTTCATTACAGTGATATGCATTGTCGCCCGTTGAAAGCAAGCATGTAGGATCAAATTCTTTTTCAACCCCACCCCATCACCCAAAATGAGAGATTTGGAGTCAAATCAGAGCTTCTTAACAAAGAATATGATTGAAAGTACCGTCTTGGAGATGTCTTTCGAAATTCCACATTGCTTGCTTTATCTTTAAATGGTAACTTTTGCAGAACGATTGCCTCCTGGACTTCCAATGTTGTTTAACACAAATTGAAGCACAAATCTCTTCTTCATTTTATTTTTGAAAATAATCTTTTAAAAAAAAAGAATTTAAATTTTTTTTTAAAAAAAATAAATTTTACGCATTTAAAAATCATTTATTTAAAATTTAAAATTAAATTTTAAAAAATAAATAAAAAATAAACAATTTTTTCTTAATTAAATTTTTTTTAAAAAATTTTTTAATTTTTTTATTTTAAATTTTAAAAGAAACGGAAATTAAAAATTTAAAAAAATTACAAAAGGAACATTCAAAAAAAAAGTTTAATTTTTTTAAAAATTTTTTCTTAAAAATTTTTTTAAATTTCAAATTTTTTTGAAAAATTTTTTTTTTTAAAAAATTTAACAAAAAAGATTTAAAAATTATAATTTATAATAAATAAAATAAAAATTTTTTAAATTTTAAAAAATTAAAAAATTTTGTCTTTTCATAATTTTTATTTTATCAGTTGTAAAAATTATAAGCTTTGATATTTTTTTTTAAATTTTAAATTATTTATTTATAATTTCTTGTTTTTAATTTTTTAAACATTTAAAAGAAAAAATTTTAAAAAAAAAAAAAAGTTAAAAGGGGGGGATTTTTTTTTTTAAAAAAAAGAAATATTATCCTATAAATTGAATTTTGGGGGGTTTTGAAGTAAAATTTTTTGAAAAAAAGTAAGAAAAAATATGTTTATAGGTAAATTTTTTTTCCCTTTTGATTCTTCCAATTATTGAGGCCTATTCGAAATCTAAGGCCTCAAAATTTTTAAACCTAATTCAGTCATTAGAGGTCAGCTGCACCTAAAAAAAATTTATATTTTTGCTTTTTTTGTATTTTAAAATAAATTAAAACCGCTATTTTTAAATAGTGCAATATTTTTTCATAACCCAAAATTTAATTCATGATAAAGGGGCTAATGCTACAATTTTTAAACTCTACTTTTTGGGCTTATAGCTGAAGCATGTTTGTAATAAAAAATATTGCACTATTTTAAAAAGCGTTTTAATTTTTTTTACAATAGCAAAAAAGTAAAAAATATAAATTTTATTTAGGTGCAGCTACCCCTAAAAACTGAATTGGGGTTAAAATTTTAGGCCGAGGAAAATCAAATTTGGGAAAAAATTTTAAAAAAATCCTATAAAAATATTTTTTCTTCTTTTTTTCATTATAAAATTTTATTGTCGAGGAAAGGCCCCCCCCGAAATTTTGATATTAAAATAGACATTTATAGCAATTGGTATTCATCAAATAAATTTTTTTCAAATAAAAAATTAATAAATATTTTATAAAATTCATTTGTAAATAAATAAATTTAAATTGCAGATATCCTAGATTTTATTAAATGGTTTAAGATTTAATTTTTTTTGCTTTTACAAATTGTTTTTTCCATCTAAAGCTTAATAAAAATTTCACCTAATAGCTTTAATTCATAATTTATCTTTGTTTAAAATCATAAATAAAGTCATAGAATTTTTGATTCTTTTCAAAAGTTTGAAATTATACTTAAATTTATTTTGCTATTTTTATTATTTTATAAAGATATCATATTAACAAGTAATAAGAATAATTAAACATTTGTTTAAATATTGATATTTAAATTTTTATAGAAGTTCATACTCATAAATTATGTTTTTTACTTTGAGCTCTATTTTTTTAGCTTTATAAATAGTCAAAACTATATAATAAATTTTTTCTTTTAAATTTGGGAAAATTAAAAATTAATTATTTAAAAAAAAATATTTTTAAAAAAAAAAAAAAAAAAAAATTTTTTTTTTTTTTTTTTTTTTTTTTTTTTTTTTTTTTTTTTTTTTTTTTTTTTTTTTTTTTTTTTTTTTTTTTTTTTTTTTTTTTTTTTTTTTTTTTTTTTTTTTTTTTTTTTTTTTTTTTTTTTTTTTTTTTTTTTTTTTTTTTTTTTTTTTTTTTTTTTTTTTTTTTTTAAAAATTTTCTTTTTTAATTATCCTAATGAGAATATATAAAAAAATAAATTTGAAAGTATGTTTTTATAAAAAAATAAGTTGAAATAAAAATTTTTTATTTATTTAATTATGAATATTTCGGGAAAACATTGTATTTTATAAATTAAAAAGCCATTTCCCCAAAAATTTTACTCCCACAGTTAAAAAAAAATTTTTATTTACATTTTATTTCTCTTAGAATTTGAACAAGATACCACTTTCTCAAGGTAAATCTTTTAAACTTTCTTTCTTTTCTTTGCAATTTTAAAAAAAAATAAATTTAAAATGATATTGATTCAATCACTTAATCAAGTTTTATATTCAAGCTAAGATGTTTAATCAAGCTTCTTAGTCGCCATAAACTTGTTATATTATTTAAAATAAGGAGTAATACTTTAAAAATTTTAGATTATAGAATAAAAAAGATGTCAAAATGGGCTATAACTTGTTGATAGCTAGCAAACTAGCTTTTGCTTCTCTCATCTACTTTTTATAATCATTTTTGCAATTAAATTTAGGCTATTTTGTAACTTTAAATTTTTAGTGTATTTATCATTTTACTAAAAATGATATTAATGAGACTAATTACAATCTAATTTAAAAACTACATTTTGATTATTAATTAAAACAATTTAGATACAAAAGAATTATTTTATATTAAAAATTACAATAAACTAAAATTAATTAATTTATAATCCGTATGAACAATTAAAATTCATAGTTTTGGGATTTAAAAGTTAAAGGATAAATTTAATGTATGAAGAGAAAAATTTTTTATTTGCACTTTATTTTATCCAAAATATTATTTAAAGAATATTTTTAATCATTAATTTTAGGAGAAAACCAAATAAACAGTTTCTTTAAAGTATCAGTTAGATTAGTAAAATATAATTATTTAGAATGTATAGGAAATTATTTAATTATAAAATTAAAATTTAGAATCCATGAGGTGCAACCGAAATGGGCTTCGCTATTGGAGTGAGATATTTATGTAATGCCCTTGCTCGTTGTTTATCCCTGGAAGAGCTCAAGTTTAGAAGCTCATTGGATGTATCTTGTGAACTAAAAAAGGAGTGCGGATTATGGTGGCTCTGAGGAAGGTGATTTAAAGCTGGATTGAAGTATGTAGTCCCCAGCTGACCCTGATAGCTTGCTTCAGAATGTAAGTATTATATCAATAGCAGCACATAATTTTTAGCTTCAAGTTAATTACTTAAAGTCGCCTAACTTTTGAGGTTATAGACTGAAATTATCAAATATTTTATTAAAACAAATTCCCTTATGGCGGATAAATTATTTAGAGAAGCTTCACAAAAATGGATATTAGTACTCAGAAAGATCAGTGACGAGTATGTCAAGCTTATTCCAATTCCAGGACATAACTACTTAATTTGTTATTATTCACGTGAGTTTATATACACCAAAGGGGTTCTTAATTTCCCTTATTTAATAAATTAGAATAGATTAGTTAAAAATATAAAAATAAAATGGGTATTGATCCTAGTAGTTTCTTTATTCTTGAGGTTTCTAATATTTTTGTAAAAAAAGTTTTCAATTTGTTGTATTTTAAAAAATTAATGAAAATTTAGTATTAAGAATAATAGAGGAAGTTAAGAATCTCTCAGTGCATAAATATTAAATAAGAATAATTTGAGAATTCACCACTAATTATAGTAGTCGAAAAAATATATTGATAAGAAGAATAAGATGTATATTAGAACTGCAATTATTACATCAGAGGTGAAAAGAGGTAAATAACATACTGGCTCAACAGCCAGTAATCACTCATTATCGGGAAAATATTAAGCAAAATAAATTATCTATAGTTGATATTAAGTGTGAGTTCCATGTAATTTTATGCAAAAATGGCTTGTAGTTAATCTTTAAGATCGGGTAGGCAATATAAAAGCCATGCTTCTGATTCGTTAATCTTTAAAGATTTAAACCTCTACCAAAATTCATTTTTATTCCGAATCTAAAATACCAGGTTGCTAATCTAGGTAATCAGTTAAAGTTTCAGTACTCCTGCAATTTATCGCGGCTAGTGGCTCAAAATATTTCGAACCTCATCATTAAATTTGACTGCATTAATCTTTGAGACTAAAAAGCTTTGTATGTATTACTGCTTTATAGACAAAAAGGAATGGCCAGCAAGCCTCTTATCCTAACTTTAATTTGAAAAAGGGCTCTAAATTTGATTTCTAACTAATTATAATAAAAATATAAATAATTAAAAGGATTGGCTACAAATTATATTTTTATTATTTTTTATATAATGTTATTCTTTCAAGTATAATTTAATTTTTTTAATTAGCTTCTATAATTTACAAATACAAATAAAGTTCAAAATAAATGTGCAAAAAATCTTTGTTTTTATATTGGATTCTAAAATAAAATTATTGCAACTCATTTTAACCCAGAAAGAACTACTTTGTGATATTTTCACAATTAAAAGGCTCTTTACCTTAAAATATTTTTTGTATATAAAATTAAAATTTTGCAAAAAGATTGTTTGAATAAGATTTCAGAATCATATAAACAATGTAAATTATAATTTAAAAAAACTTTATAAAAGTTATTCTTCATTTCTTTCATTAAATTTATAACAATCAAATTTTAAACATATAAAATTTTCGATAAGAGTAGTAAGTTATATTTTATATCTTGTTGAATTCTTAAAATTGAGTAATTCATCATAAAAATTTAAAGTTTAAGGAACTCTTGTTGCGGATTATATATTTTTCCTTTTATTTTAATAATTAAATTCTAAATAAGAACTTAACAAATGAAATTATAAATATTAATCAGGCTTTAACTTAAATCTTATCATTCATTAAAAAAATTTAATTTTTATTTAAAAACTAAATTCATATATTATAGAAAGTCATCCTTATAATTTAATTATTTGACATAAAGCTCTAGTTTTCAGATTATAATTTTTTACACTAAATTATGAATAAATAAATTCATCCATTTGTATCCTTAATTTTAAAACCATTTTATAAATCTATGAGCAAATTTGATGGATAATAAAATTAATTATTTTATAAAATTAATAAGAAAACTATAACTATTAAAAAGGAAGATTCAATTGGATAATCATGGGAGTTAACTAATTTAGAAAGAACTATAATCTAGTGCTTTATTGAATTTGAGATTGTTTTCTCACAGTATGCCTTAAAATTTAATGAGAGAAACCTTTAATGTAAAATTAAAGAAAAGAAGACTAACTCAACTACAGTTTCAAATTTTGTATCTACTTTTTAAGTTTTTGAAAAGTAAGATGGGCTAGTTCTATATTATGAAATAAGTGAGAGTTCTTCTTTAGATTACTTACTCCAAGTTGTTGATGGTTTTCAAATCATTCTATATTCCAACAATATTTGATATTTTAGCTCTTGTATCTTTTTAAATAAACAACTATTTTTTATTTTTTTGTTATAGTTTTAAACTTAAGCTTTTTATCTACATATGGAGTTGAGGTTAGTATTTGTAATTAATAATGTAATAGATAGTAAATCTTAATTTAGAACTTAAATAAATTTGAATTAGTAACTAAGCAAACTAAATATATTTCTATCTAATGCATTGACTCGATTATATAATCCTATTCTTCCTTTACTTAAATGAGAAAACATAGATGTTGCAGTGAGTAGCTTAAAGGCATTTTAAATTAATTTAACAAAAGAAAATTATATACAAATTTTAAAGTTAAAGATTTATTGGAGATTAAAAACTCCTTAATTTAATAAAATATTTTAATACTATTTGAGAATGCAAAACTTAATGAAATTCTTTTTTTGCTTATTTTTTTAAGTAAATAAAAAATAAATTTTAAAGCCAGACTAGCATTTCAATGAGTTATCTTACTTTGATATAATAACTAATATTATTTAGAATTAAATTAAAATAAATGATTGGTTGAAATAATCAAAGAGGGGTTGCAACTTAGGGGCAACTGAAATTTCAAAAATAACCATATCTTCAACTTGATAGAGATCTAATCAAAATTAAAATTAGATTCTACTTTCATCATTTTGATAACACACATCAGCAGCGAGATATGATTATAACATTTATTAGCTTCTTTCTCATCTCTTCTTTCTTAATTGCATTTATTAAAATTCTGAATTAATTCTCCTCCGCAAAAATTGCTAGAGCAAAAAGCTCTTAAAATTATAGTCTGAATTGAATAGTTTAATTATTATTTAAATAGCAGATATTATAACTTCTTCCACTTAAATCTAGCAAAAATATGAATTAATCCATTTTTCCTAAAAAATTTCATCTATAATTTTATTTGATAAAATTTAATCTTCAAATCTTCGTATTAAGAATATGATTCTATATATAAAAATAAATTCTTCATTAAGAAAATAAAAAAACTAAATTAAAATTTATTATACTTACTTTCTATGTGCACTTATCAATAGGCTTATTATTTTTAAAAGATATTTTAGAGCGATCTTTGTATTTATTTTTCATGTCATGTAATTTATGAAATATATTATTCTTTAAATAATTTCTTGAAGGTGGAAAAAGTCTGATATAAAATTTGTTTTTAGTTTATTATTTTCATTCCTTTGTAAGTTTATGATTTCATAAATATTTAAAAACAAATTTGGAGAAATTTACTCTAAAAATTATTATTTTAAGATTTAATTTGAAGCCACAAATATAAGAAGAATAGAAAAGCTCAAATACAATACATTTAACTAAATTTATCAGCTTACATAGATTTTTTAATGAAAATTGAATTAAAGTTCGTTTAAATTATAATACATGCTAAAAATTATTTTGATAATTATACGAAATGATAATTAAACATCCAAATGTGAATAAAAAATAAAAAAATTGATAAAATTTTAAATTATTTTTACTAAAAAATGTAAAATTACATAGTATATTTTAATTGAAAATAAATAATTTATAGAATTAGAATATTCCCCTCTTTAAAGACAATATAGTGTTTATATAATAAATATTTCTAATTTTGTATTAAAAGATAATAAATTTTATAAAGCAGGTGTTTATAACTTAAATAAAATGTAATAGAAATGATCATACACATAAAATTATTTTGAAATTTTAAGTTCATCATAGATATTTTTATTTATAAGGAAATTCTATTTATCAAGAAATTGTCTTAAAAGTAATTAAGTAGGATATGTTGAGCAGACCAATAAGTAACATATTAAAATTATGCATTTAAGAATGAAAAGGAATTTCTTTAAAGTGTAAAATAATTCGTTTATCATTTTGTAAATATTCTAGATATAATTAAAGTAAATATAAATAAATAAATTAAGAGTATTTATTAAGTATAATTATATATAACTGAAAAATAAGGATGCATTCAATATAGATTAAATCCTTAACTTTTAACATTTATAATAATTTAAAAATATCTATCTGATCATCGAACTCTTTCTAAAAGGCCCCTAAATCAATATATAGATTAATCTTCAATAGATTTTTATTTTATCAAATTATGCCTACATAAGATATTTTAAATTTCATTCTTTAAGATATTTTTATTTTATTTATTTTAGTTAAAATTGCGAGCTTCTAATCAGTTAAAACACAAAGAATAGCATCTTGTTGAAAATTTAATTAAAATAAGAGATTGTTAAAATAATAAATTGAGAGTTGCAACTTTTTGGCTTTTTAAATAATATTCACTCCTGATCTGCAACTTGGAGGATAGCTTCTCAAAAGTTATTATGAATTTCTTCTTTAATCATCGCCTAAGCATCTCTCAGCAGCGGGATATGATGTGCGCAGTTTCTTAAATTTGAAATACATGGTCCTCTTTAACTTGTGTGCTTATAACTCTTTATTGAGCGCACCCACACAAAAGTTGCAAGGATTTTAAGATCTTAGAATTCCATGCTGAATCGAATGGTCTAATGATAATTTAAATTGGACCCACTTTAACTGCAGATAAATAATTCTATTTTTATTATATTTTAATTCAAAAAATAAATTAATTTGATTTTGCATTTAATTCTAAGCTATAATAAAACAAATCTGTTTTTTCTCACCATTTGTTCTTATGATGATGATAATTAAATTTATGAAACAACATATTAATATATATTTTTAATTTAAAATTGATATTTTAATGTTTAATTAAACTAAAAAAAATCAGTAATCTATTTGAGAAAATAAAGTCAAAGGATAAAGAAATGTGTCTAAAAAATATACAAGTTAATTAAATAAAATAAATTGAAGTTTCCATAAACTAATTTTAAAGACTTAAAATTCATATTTTTTTTTGTATCAAACTTTATTTTTTTATAATAAGGGCATAATAGAACATGTAATTATTAGCTTTATTGCCGATAATCTTTGTTAAAAGACATATTTTAAAATTTATCTTCTTCTTAAATCACTCAATTCTTTATTGATTTAAGTTATTTTACTATTTTGATTTATGAGATATCGTCTTAACAACCTATTAGACTTCTTATTTTTATTTTTTAAAAAAAAATCATTTTTAAATGCTTTAAGAAATTTTTGTGGGCAAATATTCTTATAGAGGAAGGAAGCTGGAATGAAGATTTTCTTAAATATAAGTTAAAGAAAGATCTTTAATTAAATTTATAAAATTTTTTATAGAAGCATGTATTCTTACATTATATAAAGTTTTCATTCTATTTTTCTTTTGAAATAAAGACCTTTAAAAAACATCTTATAGTAAACTTATTTATTAATGAAATTTAACAAATATAATTTTAAAATTATTAAATTCATTTTTAATAATCTTTATTTCTTTAAAAAATAATATTCTCAAAGTCAAAACTCTAAATAAAAAAGATACAAAAGGTCTTATTGAACAACCTAAATAAGTGAAAAGTATTTTTATAATAAAACAGAAAGCAGCTACTTCCTTAGAATTATCAAGACCCCGAATTTTTGGGGTGAAATTTATTCAGTTCATAAATTAAATATTTTGGCTGAACTATACTAATCTTTAATTACATTTTTATAAATGAATTTTTTTATTTCCAAAATTACTATTCACTAATAAATACCTCCAGAAATGTATTTAATTAATCTTTAGTTTATATTTTTTAAAAAATCTTTACTCAAGAAATTATTATCTTAACGCTAAATAATCTTGAAAGGTTTCTAGCTATTTGGAAATTATGTTTTTATAATAGAGTAAAAATACAAAATTCAATCTCTCTTTTTTTCATATTTATCACACTAGATAAAATGATAAATTAATACGCCTTAAGATACTTTTAATTTTTTTATAAATATAAAACAAAAAAAATTTAAATTTAAGATTTTTGAATAATAATTTAGCAAAAATAGGGCTATGAATTATTTATAACTTGCATAGTTTGCAAGTTTATTTCTTCCTTTCTCCTTTATATTATTTTTTTCTTCAATTTACTAATGAGTTGCTTAGTAAATACAATTCGATTTCTAAGACTTTAATTTAAATATAAAATAATTAACATAATAAGCAAAATTTATCTTTTTATTAATTTTTCTTTATCATATATAATAAAAATTTTATTTATTGGGTTCTATAATTTTATTATACTAATAAAAGTAAAAAATAATGTGCAATAAATCTTTAAATTAATAAATTTTTAATAATGGTTCAAAAATAAAAAGATTAAAATTAATTTAGTCTGTATGTGCTCGCAAATAAAGTAAAATTTTATTTCCAGAGATATTTTTCAGCTCTTGAGAGGAGCAACACTTTAAGTAGTTTTAATCAATAAAAGTGCATCTAAGGTTTTAGAATTCATGACAATCTCATATATTTTCTCTAAATATTTTATACATTAAAAAAATTACGATCTGATGAAGAATTGCTAACTTTCATTAATTTAAGGATATTTATTGCATTTCAAGAGTAATCTAAAGTAAGACGGACCCTTCTTAAAAACATCTAATTCACTTTAGAGAAACCAACTATAGTTCAACTTCTCAGAATCTTTCTTTAATGCTTTTAAATAAATTAGTCATTCTACTTCTTTATCATAGAAATAATATTATTTAAATATTTAAAAAATCCTTAATCTTTAAAGCTCTTTATTTTCTAGAAAAACAAGTTTGAAAATTCAAACTAGTTATTAAATTATTTTATTATTAAAAATAAGAGAATTAAAGTTAAAATTTCTATATTTAGAGTTTGAGGTTTTTACTTTGATAACTTGAAAAAATTTGAGATATTTAATTCCATTTTGCTATCAATTGTCTTGTATCGAAAATAATCTTTTGTATGATATTCTACTTTTTAAATTAACTACTGAGCATTTTTAAATGCTTGAAATCAATTATAATTTCTATGAGACTCCTACTTTCACAGTTTAATTTATTATGTTTAAGAAATTATCTTATTTTTAATCATTAAAATTTTGGGTATTTTATAAGATTAATTTTATCTTTAATATTGTAGTCACGGAATTAGTTAATCCTTTTTGTGCGAAGCTCTAACTAGGGAGGCTTGACTTTAAAAAGCCGGAAGAGACAGTTTGAGCCAAGAAACAGACTGAAGCAAGATCTCTGAAGATTGGAATGGTAAAGAAGATAGTTACCTCGAACTTAAGAAGGAACCCAACTCCGAGCCGTGGCTAAAAAGAATAAGAACAAAAAGAAGAGACAGGTGAAAGAAGTTATAATAAAATCTATAAGCAAATTCGCCATTTTAAAACAGAATGTGAAATAAACTTACAATATTAATTCCGAGTATTTAATATTTAAATTATAAATCTTATCTCTCTAATCATAAAATTTATTTTATGAATAAAATTAAGGCCATAATTATTGTAAAATCTACTTAACCATTATTTTTTATTTATGAAACAAAGTTTAATTTTAAATGAAATTAAATTTAATGCCATCAAACTATTATAGAAGTTATAGGTAAGATTCTTTATATCACATTTTACTTTATTTTTATTAATTAATCATAGAACAAATATATTTCTGTAATCTGTAAATGGAAATAATTTAATATTATTGAAAAACATATGATTTATGTTATAATTAAATTTTTAAAAGCCTCACCTAATGAATTATCTTTTAAATAGTAAGATAAATTTATAAAATAAATTTATTAATCTCAAATATTACAGATTATATCAATAATTATCATTTTATATTTAATATGAGTAAATATTTTTATTTTAATATTTAATGAATAAAAAATATAATCTTTTTAATATTAATTTAGGCCATTTTAATATACAATATTTAGATATTATAATTCATTTAAAATTTAGATCGCATCTAATTCTAGCATGTGGACATTGAAGAAAGAAATTAAGAAATAAATGCAATATGCTAAATTTAATTTAAAAATAAGTCTTATAAAATTACTGTATATTTATAGCTTAGTATTTAATGAAGAATAAAGCAATGAAGAAATGTGATAAGTTGGAAAAAAAAATTTGAATTAATTTATCAGGTTTAATATCTCTCTTAATAAGTATTTGTAGAGAATTTGCTTTAGTTTGGTCAATTTTTTAGATTAAAAATAAACGACAAGTAAAAATTAAATTTATCAATTGAGCAAATCTAACTATAAAATCCTTAAAATAATCAATTGACCTAAAAAATGAAATATAATTAATTTTTCTACAATAATTAATTCATCTATTCATAATTAATATTTAGAAATATGGTAGTTAAAAGTCGGAATTGAGGATTTTGTTATCAGTGTTTGCTCAGTTAAACTCATTTTATTTCTTTAAATTATATTTTTATTGAAGAATTAAATACTTGATCTATTATAAAATTTACCAAAGAGAGGAAAATGATTAGCTCCATTTGTTAATACTTTTTATGAGGTTTAAAATGTCATAATCGAATTGATTTATAAGGATTTACTGAGACTTTTCTTTTGTAAAAAGAGAAAGAGATAAAATAAATGTATTGCATTTAGTATATGTTTCGATTTTATATTATCCTTTTGATAATTTAATTCTTATAGAATGGAAATAAATAATTAAAGATAAAATTCTCTTTTTTAGATTAAAGAAGTTAAAAATTTTATTCATCCTCAAAAAGAAACATGTTCTATAATTTTTCAAACTTTAATTTTAATTTCTTTTTGAACTAATTCTTAACAGTAGTAATGATTATTTAATTTTTCTTTTTTTTTAATTTCTGATGCTTTTAAACTTGAATCGTTTATAACTCAGAATTGAGCAATCCATTAATTAAGTTGAAAAGATATAAAATTCTTAATATTCCAATGTGAATTAAATGGTACTAAAATCAAAAAACTTAAACTACCTCTTTGATTTCCATTTCAATCAAATTCTAATTTAATTCTTCTTTTTAATAAATTTTCAACTTTATTTCAGAAGATTCTAGAAATTTCTTGGAATCATAAAAGAAATTAATGCTAAATCAAGCTAAGGAAAGAGTATTGAAAGTCGAGGATACAATCAGCCTTATCAAAAAAAATTACTTTAAATCTCATTATAGCTTACTTACATCCACCTTCATAATAATTAATAAAATATAATATCAACTTTGACTAGTTAAAGTTTTTTTAAAAAAAAGTGTCCAAAAACGTTAGGTGAGCTGGTAGAGCACTGAGAATATGAGGATGAAGTTGAGGAGGTGATTAAGTGAGTCTATGCCCTCTGGTTAATCATAATTTTTACATCCTCGATTTATTAATCATTATAAATAATATTAAAGTAGTTTTAAATTAATTTGTATTATTTAATACTTATTTAATTATTTAATTTAAATGTTTATATTTTAATAAATTTATTAGATGTCTAATAAATTAGGAAACCTAGTTTTTTAACTTAAATTTTAATTAGTTAGGCATTTCTTGAAGCATTGAACTTAAACAATCAGTTTTATTATTAATACTATGATAAATAGAACCCCTACTCTTCCAGTTTCTAATTATCCTCATAAAACAGTAATCTCTATTAAAGAATTCATTTAGTAAATTTTGGTTAATTAAAGATTCTTTCAGTAGAATGGCTTTTAATTTTTATAAAGTATTATTCAAGTTCTGAATTATTTATTTCTCTATAACATAAGTTATAAATAAACTATAAAATATAATTGAAGTTTGAAATTTATAATTATTAAGAATATAAAATTATTTTATATTTATCGTCAGATTTCTATTCTATGTAAAATTAATTTGGAGGTATTTTCATCAGGCAGACTTAAAAATTATGAGTAATTTTAAATATTAAATTTTTGCTTAGAGATAAGAAATAAGGTTGAGAAATTATTTAAATTTTATTTAAGAACTTTCTACATAAAGCTCTCCTCTATGGAAATATTATTTATTGTTTAAATTATGTTCCAATAATTAAATTCACTATTAACATTTGATAAGTTAGAAATGCTTTATTGAAATAAAAAAAATATGTCATAATAAGAAAATATCCAAATTTATTACCTCACTAAATATCTTTAATCAAAATTATTAATGATGAATGAGCCAAAGAAACCCCTAATTGAGAAGAATTAATAAAGAAAATTTATAAAAAGTATTGATGCTTGTTCTTTTGATATGGGGAAAATATAAAGTAAAACATTGCAAGTTTTATTAAGTTTAAATTACTAGAAAGTCTAAATTAAACTTAAAAGATTAAATTCTATCCCTTATGAAGTTTGAATGTTTTAATTTTATTTATGATATTATCTAAAGAAGTTTCTTTATGCATAAAAATTGAATGAAATAGTGTAAATTGTTTTCCTTTCATTTTATTATGATATCTAAATTATCAAATTGTTTAAAAATATAAATAATTCTCAGTTTACAATTTTCATTTAATCCTAATGATTAGTTGTTAAATACGAGCCCATAATCCTTAATTTCACTTTTCCTAGTAGCACAAATAATTCCTTAAATAATTAAAATAGATTTTAATTAAATATTTAGAACAATTTTAAAATTAAATAAATAGGCATTATTCTATGAAAGGGTGTTAAGTTGTATATCTCTAAACTTATATTTGAGTTAAAGAATGAATTTATTAAAAAGATTTCGATGGATAATTAAATATCGGCATTTTCTTCTTAATCTTTGGTCTTTAATTAAAAAGTGATTCCAATTAAGTCAATATTTTCTAAGCAGAATCTATTATTTTAATTCTCATCATAATTATTTTTCTCTCTCGTTCTATTTTAATAAAATGAGAATTTTGGCTTTAGATTAAAAATTTTATATTGTAAGTTTGAATTTTTTAAATGATAGAATTTATTTATAAATACAATTCTTGTAAATGGAAAAGTGAAGACAGTACTCTTCAGTATTATCTTAAAATAATTTAAAATTACGATATATAAGTTGTGTTTGGATATGTATTCGCGAAAGTTTTACTTTTGAATATTTTATTAAAATAGTCAAACGATGCATATCTACGAGTAGAAATCTAAATAATAGAGGTAGTTAGGAGAAAAGTAAAATTGAAACTTAGAAAATTAGAAAAATGTATTAAGCTTAGATATATATTTATTTTAAGGTTTTTGCTTTTTATAAATTATTAATATGCTAATTTTTGAGAATTGGTAACTGATGTAGTCAAATCTTAAGCTTACAAAAGTGATTGCATGATTGAATTGCATAATTATTGTGAAAATTTGAGAGGAATGCGCTTGCTTTGAATTATTTTATGGGTTGCTCTTCCATTTATTCATTTAAATCATTAACTTTTAAATGAACGACTATATTTTTTCAATTAATTTCTTTTAGATTCTTAAAAAGTGTATTTATTCTGAACATAATTTGTGAATAAAAGAATTTCTTCAAATTTTAAAAATACAATTCTTAGTGGCAACTCTTTACTTAAATTTTAAACTCATCGCGTTAATTATCAAATCGAAGAGCTTTTATAGAGATTATAAAATTAAATAAGTAATCTATTTCATTAAACAATGCAATTCTTGAAAAATCTTTGAAGATGAAAAATCTTAAGAAATGAGTAAATATTATTTAATTAATATATAAGAATATTTATTCATTTATATTTATAAATAAAGTTTATTTAAACAATATTTTAAACTTTAAAAGGAAAAAAATTAATTTTATATTAGAAATATTTTGATTAGTTCTAAGATTATTAAAATAATAAGTATCTTAACTATTCAAAATCTTGATTTTCACACTGGAACTTATTACTAATAGAACTTATAGCTTTATTTTACAGATTATAAAAAAAAATATGTATTTTTTTTATGGAGAAAAAAAATATTTTATCAATTTTGTATTAAAAAATTAATAATAAAAAATTAGGAAACCTAAGACATCAAAATATCAAATATCCTTATTTATGGTAATTGTCATATAAACATATTTTTTTATTTAAATTTCTGAAAGGAAGATAGGATTTAGTCTTCTGATTTATTTATTTATTAATTAAATTATGTTTAATTCAGTTTAATCCATTCTTAATTAAGTTAGAAAAATAATTTTCTAAGAATTTTTTAATTAAAACTCTTTTTAAAATTAGTGGTAAACAAGAGATTATCGAAAATTAATTTTCTTAATGATCTTATATTCATAATAAAATATGAGAAGCAGTATGAATATTGCAATATTTAAACAAAATTATGAGGGAATTGCAAGATGAATTTTTTGGATTGATCTTAAATGAATGAAAATATTTTATTGAATCAAAGATATGAATAGATGTCTTAATTAAGGTTGTTATTTTATGCATCAAAACTATATAATGCATAAATAATTCTTAACTTTTAAATTATTTTATTCTTTAAATAATTTGTTTATTTTCTATGTTATTTTATTTAAACAAAAGGATCTATAGTTTCACCTTTTGAAGAAACAAAAGAAAATCTAAAATTACTTTACTATATCCTTGAAAAATATATTTATTATTTAATTTATATTCTGTTTTTGATATTTAATTTAACTCAAACACCCTCATTCATTTAAAATAATTTAATTTTTTAATCACCTAATAAGCTAGTGGCATAAGGAGGTTTAACAGAATTAAAAAAATATAGTGCAAATTACAGCCTTTCATATTTCTTAATACAGCCCATACATTTATGTTATATAAATCATCCAGTTAAAATCTAAAGTATAAAGTTAATCTTGACCAGAGGAATTTTCAATAAGAGCCCCTCAAATTACTAAGTCAATTAATTCTTTAGAAAAGGAATAAGCCACAGTAAAAATCAATAAAGATTCATAAAATAAATCAAATAAACAAAGGAATTTGTAACATTGTCTTAGAAATAAGAGGATCCATTAGTAATGGAGCAAACATCATTGCCAATGAGGAGACCTTACTTGTGTTTTACATTTATAAATTGTTGATTTGAATAATTTTCATCTTCATTAATATATTTTAATATTTCATGTTTTCTTTCATTATTCTTTTCATGAAGTTGTAAAATATTTTTTTCTACTTTTAAAGGTTTATTTAAAGACTCTATAAAATCAAATTAAAAAGACTATATCAAAAACAGTTCTGCTTTGCCCTATATAAGCTTAGACTTTTAAAGAAGATACTCTAATAATTTTTTTTTATAGTTAATACTTTAAAGGACTTTTTATATATTTAATTCACCTTTAATTTAGATTATTGTGAAATAGTTACTTAACACTTGCAAATTAAAAAAGTTAATTTGATTAACTATCTTATTATTTTATTTATCATTTATTTATCATATATTTAATTATTATTAATTTTGAAATTTAACTAGGAAAATATATTTAATAAACGAACTTAGTTAATTACAAAAATTCAAATTCTTAAATTATTCATCTTAATTTAATTTGAAACTTTATTTTATAGATCTCTCACTATTATTAATTAAAATTATGTAAAATTAAATATTTATTTATAGTATTTATTTAACTAAAATTATTTATTATTATTTGGTTATTATTATCTTAATATTATATTTACTTCCCCTGAAATATTAAGTTTGAGCAATTATAAATGAGAAGCCAAATATTAATTCTCACTAATAATAGCATCTTTTCTATAAAAATATCTAGATCTCTTTCAAAATACTATGGAAAGAATAAACAAAAATCAAAATGAGCAATGAAGTAGAAAAATTAAAGAGGTCAAAGAATATTATCTCGAAAATTTAAAAATCAGTTACTCAGAGAACGACTCAAAGTATATAAATTATAGGAACAGCAATAAATGCTAACTATATAAAAACATTTTAATTTAATATCTATCACGAGAGATAACAAACATATGATATGTATTTCAAAGTACATTTTTAAAGTAAAATTAAATGCGTCTAATCCTAAAATTGTAACTTTATTATGGAAATAAAGTACAAAATTTTATTTTTAAATAAGAAAAGAAAATTTCTATATTCTATTATGATATTTTAATTTTATAATTTTATTTGAGTAATTAGCGCATTCCATACTTGTAATCAATTATTTAAAAAAGTCAATTGAGTTAGAAAAAAGAAAGTAATTTTCAAATAAGTAATAAAGAATAAAAAATGATTCTTTTAAATAATATTTAACAATTTTACAAATATCAAATGAAGGTCTGTATCTGGCTGATTTGAACTTTAATTTTGATAAAATATTTTCCTATTTCATTTATATTTTAGCTTTTATACAAATAAAATTAAGTTAACATTTCAATTTATAAAATTATTTTAATATAAACTAGATCTTACCTAAATTGTATATTTTTTGATGAAATTCTATATATTTAAAATTAAATTAAATTGAATGAATAGAATTTGAATATCTATTTTAAAAATTTTGTAAAAAATCGAGAAAAGTTATTCCGATTAATTTTTAAATAAGCGTAATCATTCAGAGAAGGGAAATTATTGAAGGTCAAAGTGACTTGGCTGAAAGATTTGGACACCAAATGCGAAAGTCTCAAAAGTACTTGAATCAATCAATCTCTAATTCGAATAAGAAATGAAATCTCTTACGAGCTGGTTAAAGCATTTGATCGCTGAAAACTGGACTCTTAATTTTTTGAAGTTATAACTCAGACTCTCTGAAGAAGTTGGAATCTATCTCAAGAAAGTTAAGATATTTAGTAAAAAAAAGAATATCAATGATAAAATTGAGCACTTCTATAAGAAAAGAATAAGAGTGATAGCTAATACTGCTTTATTAAGATGGCTTGTAACTCTTTAGGAAAAAATGATGGAGAGAGAATAAAATCCTCCCATTTTATTAAATAGATATAAATATTCTCTCCTAATATATTAATTCTCTTCTTAGAGATTTACTTTTTAAGTATTGTAAGAATCAAGGGTGAAGTCAAAATTGGAGAAATAAATAAATACGCAGACACTGAAAGTCTTCTCCTATATGCAGGATAAATATAGACCCGTGCCAGAATAATTGGACTCAGATCGACAGAA
>JAJKFJ010020902.1:0-22864 GCA_027382625.1 Tetmemena sp. SeJ-2015
GCAGTTTTTACGCCCTTCCCAAACATAGAGAAATTTTCCCAATTTTTTTTCTTAAAAAGAAAGCAGTTAAGTTCAAAGTCAAGATAATTTCATCTATTGCGTTTTTGGTTTCTTACTTGACTTTAAAAAAAGAAGGTCTCGCTAATTCTATTTATAAAAGAAAAAAGCTTTTTTTTCGATTTTGATAAGCATTTAAACTTTTGGAATTAATTGCAGAAAAAACCCCACCTATTTTTAAATATTTCTTACTCACTTTTTTGAAGAAGAATATATGGAGTTAAAATTTTATTCAGTAAAAAAAGGGATGGGGTCCCAAAAAAATAAAAATTTTTTATCAAAATAAGATTTAAATAAAAAAAAATTTTCTTTTTTTAAAAAAATTTAAATAAAAATTTTGCCCCTAAAGGGAAATTTTTAAAGGCAAAAATTTTAAATTTTTTTTTTGGCCTTTTTGGCCTATATGGACGTTTTTTTGGGTTTTTACCATAAAAAAAGGTACCCCCCCCCCCTATAAAAAATTTTATAAAAAATATAAAAAAAATAAAAGAAATTTATTTTATATAATTATTTAAATAAGATATATTAATTTCATATAACTCGTAAAAAAATAAGAATTAAAAGCTAACCAAGAATTAAAAAAAAAATAGTCAAAGCACAGTAGAAATGAAAAGCAAAAAGAAAATACAAGGCTAGAGATCGAGTTAAGGAAAATTATTAACTTATCATATATTTAAACTTTTTAATTTTTGGGTTTTTTTACTAAAAATAAAATTTTTAATTTTTTTTGAAAAGAAAAGGGAAAGTAGGGTTTTTTCTCACCCTCACTTAAAAGGAAAAGTTCATTTTTCCTTCCCTAAGTGGGGAGTCGAGGAAAAATATTTTTACTTTAAAAAAAACTGCCTGAAATACGCGATTTTTAATGAAAATAACAGCCAAAAAATTAAAAAGTTTAATATAGTAAATTTAAAATTTTTCCTTCAATCTGATCTCAGTCTTGTATTTTCTTTTGCTTTTATTTCACTTCTTTTAAATATTTTCTTTTAAATTCTTAGGTTAAATTTAAAAAATATTAAAAATTTTAAAAATTTTAAAAAAATTAAAGATATTTTAATGTTTTAAATCATTTTCTTATCATTTCTTTTCCATTGTTTTTTTTTTAATATAAACTTTTAATATAAAATATTAATTAAATCTTATTATTATAACTATTCCTTTTAGGCAAGCGGGTTTCTTTCATAATATATTTAAAATTTAGGGATTTTTAGAGGCTAATCCTGTTTTACTGATTTATGGTTAATCAAACAAACAAACAAAACTTGAGTCTATTTCTGTCATCATTTTTTTTAGGCTTGATTTATTTGTATCATGTTCTTCTTTCTTTCCTTTGTGTCTTTGTAGGTTTAGCTTAAGTTTTCTCTCGAGTATATTTTTATTTTTGTGTGAATTCTTCCTCAAGAGGGAGATACCCTAGACTAGAGGGTGTTTGAAAGCTTCATAGCTTTCAAATTAGGTTTTAAATGAGTGGGTGGTTTTGAAGTCCTGGAATTCAACTTCAGTGACAAACGAGTTTTTTATCCTTATAATTCTTGTCTTTGTCTTGTAGTCTGCCAATTGTCTACTTGGGAGGAGATAAATAGCTTAGCCTGTTTATTGTTGAATCTTAAATCGTCAATATAGACTTTGATTCTATGTTTCTGTTTAAAGTTTGAAGTTTCAATCGTGTTTTCCTCTTAAAGAAGTTGTTTGAGAATTAGTTCTTTGTCAGTGTTCTCTTCTTGTTGTCCTTCTTCAATGTCTTACCATATAAATTATCAATTAATGGAAGTGTTTCATCTTTTCTGATTTATGTTTCTCCAATGATAGGATATCGTGTATCCCATCACTTTTGATTTTGTACTGTTCTCCTTGTTTCAATTGTTCATCGATTTTGTCCTTTGTTTCTTTTAAATGTTTGTCAGTTAGGTTTAGATCTTGTCTTGTATCTTAACTCCATGGCCATTTAGCTCTTTTCCAGTCAGTTTTCATTAATGGCGTGTTTAAGTACATACCCTTGTTTGGTATATATTTCAATGGCCGTGAGGAGGTGTTTGTGAAGGTAGTATCGATAAGTAGTTGCCTTCAGTCCGAAGAGTTTGTCTTTAGTTTTGATGATATTCCTGATAAGTTTGTTCAGGTCCAGTTTTGTTAGGTTTCTCTTGATCTCTTTAATCTTGGCGTTGACATAGAAGTTGGTTTAGGTTAGTTTCTTCATTTTATCACCAAGTTTAATGGTCTTGATATCCATTGACTCAGAGGTTTTGTGAACAGTGTCAGCTTTGAATATGATCGCTAGTTATTTTGAGTGTCTGGCTTTCCTAATTTGGAAGGGTTTTTGGGAGGTCCGTTAGCTTTAAGCATCTCCAAAATGGCTCTCTATATAGATCCTTACTAGCCACTCATGCCTTCGCCAGTTATTAAATAGGATCCTAAATTAATATTTAAAGTCTTTAATACTAGATTGAATGTCAATAGAATTTTAAATTCTTAAAGTTTATCAAATTATCTTGATTCTCTTAACCTTTCATATTTCTTTTCATTCATGAAGAATCTCTTCCACTTAAGTAATAATAAGAATTTATTTTTATTTATTTTAATATTTTAGCTAAATTAAAAGAGCATGCTATAACGAAGATAACTGAATTGCCATGCATTTGTGATATATTTATTGGAGCCAACTTCATTGATGAGATCGATTTGCACTTAGTCTGCAATTATAGCAGCTACTGGATTCATTTAATCTGCAATCTACAATATTTGTAAAGCTGTTGTTGAAGGATAGTCTTCTTGATATTATGGACTTCCTTACTGCTCTAAGCTAAACTTCGAGCAGCTTTTCATTGTTCTTAGCGAAAGCACACTTGTCTTGCAAAAGCTCCTCTTACTTTCCTTAAGATGCCTTTTATTTTTCCACCACTTCCCCGAGAAGTTATTGCAAAAATCTTCTCAGCTCATAGTTGATCGAATCCTAGAAATGAGGTGTAAGGTAATTTTCAGAAGCTATTACTCAAGCGAGAGAAGTTGCCTATAAATCATCAGGACATAACTTGAAGTTTACTCTTAAAGGCAGATATTGCAATCATGAGCTACTTTTATAATTGTATTGAGAAGAGATAATCTTCAAGCTCTTCAGGGCTTCAATTAAATCATTGACGAAACCGTATCATATCAGATATACACAGAGGGAATAAGGTTTCCACTTTAGCGTCTTTCTTTGCTCATGATTGCTAAAAAAGACGACCGGAAGTGTTTATAAATATGAAATTGTAGAATTTGAAGAGAATTATAAATGCGTAGCAAATATAAGACAAAGAAGGATTGCTGTAGGCTCAAAATGTACAGAGATTTGGCTCTCATCCTCGGAGGTTTTCATGAATGCTTTGCTTTGCATTGGATTTTAGCTCTGGATTCAGCATCTGATTGAGTAAGAATTGTCCAAGTCACTTTAGATAACACAGCTGCTGATGATATCACAGTCCATGAACTCATTGCCAGTCTTCTCCTCTGCTTCGCTCTGGTTGAAGTTTCCAAATGGTTGAGAAATGTGTGTTTTTGCTAGTAGATGCTGTAACTGGTGTTAACCTGCTACATCTGTGTCTTCCATTCTTAATTGCTAAAACTGATTTAATTTAGAAATACTTAATTACTTAATTAATAATTGCCTTTAAAATAATTAAGAATTCTTAAAACACTTAATGTTTTAAGGCAAATTTATTTCATCTCATTCTTTAATCATTTCTCTACTATAGAATATCACTCTTACTTATCTTAAAAACGATAATGAAAAACTTAATTATAGTTTTAAGAATTCTTAATTATTTTAAAGGCAATTATTAATTAAGTAATTAAGTATTTCTAAATTAAATCAGTTTTAGCAATTAAGAATGGAAGACACAGATGTAGCAGGTTAACACCAGTTACAGCATCTACTAGCAAAAACACACATTTCTCAACCATTTGGAAACTTCAACCAGAGCGAAGCAGAGGAGAAGACTGGCAATGAGTTCATGGACTGTGATATCATCAGCAGCTGTGTTATCTAAAGTGACTTGGACAATTCTTACTCAATCAGATGCTGAATCCAGAGCTAAAATCCAATGCAAAGCAAAGCATTCATGAAAACCTCCGAGGATGAGAGCCAAATCTCTGTACATTTTGAGCCTACAGCAATCCTTCTTTGTCTTATATTTGCTACGCATTTATAATTCTCTTCAAATTCTACAATTTCATCTTTATCATAGAGTATGTTTATTTAAATTTAAGCTTATTTTAGGGGTTAACTAAGCTTCGTGCTAATAGTTCTGAGAGCAAATTGATTTTTTTCCTTGACAATCTTAGGGTTCTCCATGCGAAAGTTGTGAAACCAACTTGCGATAAGTATTATATATAACTTAAAATTAACGCCACTTATTGAAATTCTTTCAACCCAATTAAAAAAATTTATTTATCAAGTCAAGAGAATTTATATAATGTCTCTCGTTCTTTCTAGATCTTTCAGAGAGAGCACTAGGATAGAGTAACCTGAGCAATTAGATCAATTAAGCAAGAGGAATGTTATATTACTATAGTAACGGGATTGAGATTGAGAAAGCAAATTTGTAGACGAAAGAGTCTGGGGTGGGCTTTTCATCGTCATCCACTTTTTCGTGAAAAAATGAAAAATTATTATTCAGCCTAAAATTATTAAAAAACTTTAATTATTTAGTCTAAATTCAAATCTAAAAGGTCTACAAACCTTCTCATATTCTTTAATTTAGAAAATTTGGAGAGAACCTATGAAGAAAGTTTATTTAAAAAAATTAAATTTTAAAGAATTAGTAATATATTTTCAAGCAAATTAAATACCCTATTAAGTTTAAGGTTTCTAATTTAACACATAATTCATAGATCTCTAAGCTTATATTTTAGAGCTTTAAAATTCTCTTACTTTAGAACTTACATTAAAGCCTATTCCTTTTAAAATTAGTATTTTGATCATTTATATTATTTTAATCATTTTTTTAAATAATAAGAATATTAATAATAACAACGCATTGTAGACTGACGAGCGAGCGTATTGCGTGTTTTATGTTTAACATATGAGTGCCAAGGTCCTCCGTGTTACTCAATCACTCAAGTTGGAGGCCTGGGATTGTGTTGTCTTTCATCTACTGAGGAACTGTTGTACCTTTAACCACTGACACTCGTCTGGGGTACTGACTCAGTTTAGAAGCTAGACTAGTAAAACATCACACTGTTGCGGATCACTACTCTTACTCTCATCTAGTATCTAACGGCATCTTGTTGTTGTTGAACTCTATACCACACTAAGCTTTCTATCGTTCTTGATTGATTATTAATTTAAATTTAATTAGAATAAAAATTATAATTTTAATTAAATCTCTGTGCGTCATCCTATTAATCAAGTACCAAGGTCTTAATTAAGGTTTTACTATTAAATACTTAAATAGGGTTGGTGCTAAATAGGGGGTTGGATCCCATTACCCAAAATTAGGTTAACTGGCTCTTAGTGAACTTGTTGAGCGGGTTGGCAATTGGTGTTTATACCCACTAAAGGCTTTCATCTATAAGGAATAAATACCGTCCTAGCAGGGACGTTAAATTTGTTCGTCTTCTCCTTCTTGCTCATCATCAGTGTAGAGGTAACTTTTAGTTTTAGGTTCTTGCCTGGTCCATCTTTTAATAATGACCCTGTACTTTCCAATAGCTTTGGCAACTGTAGGAAAGAAGAATTTCATGACACCTCTTCTGAGGTTCTTCTCCAGTGCATTAAGAAGATTAAGTAACCTGCAAGTCCTTAAGTGGATTCTTGAATTTGCCCGAGGTGATTTTATTTTTTATATAAACATGATAAATTAAGAAATCTTGTGTTTTATATCTATAAATTAGTCTTTAATATTAATTTTTATGCCTCTACATGCTAAAAATTTAAGATGTTTTCATCTAAATAGAGGAATATGGGGAAGTTAGACACTTTGAATTTAAATTTGGATTAAACAATAGTTATTTTTTGCTTATTTTAGGCTAGATAGTAATTTTTCATTTTTTTTGTTGAAAAAAGTGGATGACTAGGAAAGGCCCCCAAGATTTTGGATTAAGATTATATTATAAATAACTTAAGGTTAAATTAAAAAATTTATGGTAATACAAGCAATCTCTTTGCTGGTGGAGACCGCATTATAGTAGAAAAATAAATTAAAATGGGTGATTTATTAAAATAATAAAAGGAGAGCTGCAACTTTGTGGCAGTTAAAATTCAGGTTCACCCTCTGATCTGGAGGCAGGTAGTTCGAAAGAGAATATAAAATAATATGAGTTTCATCTTTAATCATCGCCTCAACACAATACCCCTCATCAGTTACGATATGATGCGAGCATTATCCAAAGACCAAATATCACTTCTAGAAAACTTGTGACGCTTATAACTCAGTACTGAGCGCTTCCACACAAAAGTTTCGAAAATAAAAAGTTATCAAAATTTTATGCTGAATCGAATGAATAAATAATTATTCAAATTTGACACACTTTAACTGCAGCAGATTTATTGTATTTTAATATAAAATATAAAGAAATTTGATTTTCCATTAAATTCTCAGCTATATTGATATATCTATGTTGAACGGAGATCGAGTTCTCATTGATTGGAATGTTTGAGTTGGCCAACTAGGTTTGTGAGTATGAGCATCCTATTTCATATCTTTTCCTCTTCTTGTATAAACTCTCCTATTTATTTTACTTTCAGGAGCACGAGTGCTCTTCGTTTCTTTCCTATTCATAAGTTCATGTCCCAAATATATTTACTTGAAAAAAGGGCATTGACTCCAAGCTTCTGAGCATATCTTAGCTTATCTCAATTGTGTAAAGACTTTCTTCCTCAATCTAGTCTGCCACTCAAAGCTGCTGTTACTGCATGATTAACTTTTATAAGCAGTCTCCTCTGAGAATTTCAAGAATAGAGAAAAAGAATTGACTCTTCAGAAGCTCTACCAGATCTCCGTAGTAATTACGGTATCTCAGAATTTCTTTATAGTCTCGCACTTATTATAAAATGTTGGGTACTGGTAGCAGCTCTGGGTAGTTAGGAACATTCACAGAAGTTATCTCTGACTTTTTAATGAAGGACTTCTTGCCAGAGTGCACATCTTTCAGAAATCGCGAGTAGAGGTTTATTTCGAGGTCAGTCTAGACTCTATATTCTTTGAGCTTACGAGATGAATGGATTTAATACTCATATTAAGGTCTGAAGTTTGAGTTCATTTAGCAGCAAACTTGCTTCTTCAAGCTTCATTATCTATTTAATAGAATGTATTATTTAAAAATTTAGTATACATAAAAATTAAGTGAACTTATGCAACCCAAAAAGTATTATTCTATTGAAATTCCCATGTGGTGCTTACTCTCAGAGTCTTAAGTTTATATCCTAGAAGAATTGTTATTTTAGAATATATCCCAATTCTGTTAAAAGCAGTTTAAAATGTATTATTTTTCCTCATATTATAGTCTTGAATTGGATATCTTTAATTGAAGACTTCTTGAAGTACAGAGAAAAGTTATTTGCTTTAAGAGAGCATAAGATTGGCTTACATAAGTTTCAGTATTGTTAAGATCATGAAGTCAATAACAAAATGAGATCTAATTCTTTTTAAGGCAAGGCGAGTTCTGTTTAAAATAGTGAAATATATTAACTTTAAATTTATAATATAATTAATGCCAGTTAAATAGTTCAACAAGATCATCATCACCAACCACAAGGTCAAACCTAGACCCCTCCGCAAGAGCCTCTCTCCCTCCTGCACTCGCAGTCTTCTTTCCCTTATAGAGGAGCAGGCAAAGGTTTAGTGTGATGATCTTACCATGAGTGAAAGTTTCAAAGTTTTAATGATTATCTTCCCTTCTAAAATCTTCTGAAGCAATGACGAATTCCTACATAAGTTGCTCACTAGTAAAAAAAAGCAGATTTTTTACGCCTTCTCCTCTATAAGGGAAAGAAGACTGCGAGTGCAGGAGGGAGAGAGGCTCTTGCGGAGGGGTCTAGGTTTGACCTTGTGGTTGGTGATGATGATCTTGTTGAACTATTTAACTGGCATTAATTATATTATAAATTTAAAGTTAATATATTTCACTATTTTAAACAGAACTCGCCTTGCCTTAAAAAGAATTAGATCTCATTTTGTTATTGACCTTATGCTTCATGATCTTAATTATAAAAATATTAAAAATAAACATGAATTAAGGAGAGCTACTGCTTAATTCAAGCAGCGTGATTGACTGCTAAAATAAAGACTCTCTACCCGCGAACTTTATATTGAATGAGGAGCAGAAGCATTTTTAGATCAATTTTCTACTCAAATCGAGTGAGATGGTAAGTAGGATACAAAGATTAGCTAAAATAGTGGGAATTGAGGAGAGCTAATTATAAACAAAGCAGTCAATGGAGCCTCGCGAAATCACTAAGTGCTAAATTTTTGCAAAAGATTTTTAAGCCTAAATAATTGAGATGCCATTTCAAGGTACTATTTTGTTACACAGGTACTTACTAGGAGCTAAAACTAAATGGAAAATTATTTTTTTATGCTTAAAATACTTTGTGCTTTACTAGAGCAAAAGAACTGAGAGTGCATCTAGCAGAGCATTATAATATAGACCTTACACTTTTCGGCTTTAGCTCACTTATAATCGAGTCTCTCCAAGCCTAGTCGATAGAGGAGAACAGACGGACATAAGTTTCTTTACCTGAAAAATATTATTCGGATTAATTGAGAAGTAAGCCTCTGGCCCATTATTTCTTACCTAACAGGAATCCTTCACCATTAATATGTATCTGTCCATCATTGAGTGAGGCTTAAAGACGCAAAGTCAAGTCTCAGGTTTTCATATTTCAGCAACCAAACTTAACTTTCAAGACAGAAGAAATTAATTCAAAAGGAAGTGCAGAAGAAGCTGGATGCTTTGGAAATAAAATTTTGTGTAGATACGAACTTCAAGTATAATTAGAGGAATATTTAGATAAGGGTAGCTCATCCTAATCTCACCTTAGGCCGATTCATATGATAAAAGATTTGACTTGCCTTCAACAAGGAGGAACCTCGGGATGACGCGGCCAACATTATGAGAATTTTTGATAATTACAAATCTTGTCGTTATCTAACTGAGAATTGAAAGTCAGGTATTGACTTATTTATGCGAATTCCTTAACTGAGAAGGAGATTGTATTTATTTACCAAGAGTAAGATTGCGCTTTTGCTCAATTTGAAAAGGAAATACTTCTTTTTGCATTCCCTTAGAGATTTCAACTATGAAGATCACAATTTTTGATGTGGTTCACCGAGCAGAGGTGACTCAAAAGATGCCCAAGCTATTTTCGAATTATAGGTTACTCCTCCAAGAGTATTTTATCCACCTTTGAATATGCATATATTCCTGGCTATGTTTCTCCTTATTCTAAACTTCAGCATATAATTTGGGTGAGGCATCGCGAGAGAGATTAGGTTCGGAATGGAGCGGCATAGCTTGACGTTTATTCAATGGGACTTATTATTGCCTTTTACTTATTTTTTTCAAGGAACCTTAAGTTGAGTTGACAAAAAAACTAGGCTCAGTCCAATCAGTTCTCAAGTCTTAAATTATTTCAAAAGAATTTAATAGCAATAAAAAAAGTTAATTAAGGAGCTAGAATAATTCAATCAAAGTGACATGAGCTTGTAATCCTTGCTCCATGCATTACCAAAGATCTTTTGATATTAATTTTAGATTAAAATAAGTCTTTACCCTTATATAAGAAATATTCTTCATGATTATAATATTTTTGCTTTTATTAAAATATATTTTTATTTTATCTTCCAGTAAACTGTTCTTCTTTTATGCATTAACTTTATAATATCAAATGCTCTGCTCTTCACTGAATTTTACACTTATAAGATGATTATGAATGGTTTATCGTAAATTGCAAATGTTTTTAATAAAAATTCGACGAATTTAATAATTATAGGTTGAATATGAATACATGATAGAGGGTAAGCAAAACTTAATAAAGATAGAGAACAGGAGAAAAGTGCTATATATTAAATTAGAGATAGTTTAAAATATTATGTTTTTAAATTTAATGAGGGAGTCAGCTCCAGCTAAAGAACATCTATAATTTCCATTTATAACTCCATCAGTATCGTTTTCAGTTCTAGTGTCTGCGGTTTGAGTAGTTGTTTTAGTAGGGTGAGGGTAGACTCCTTTTGGATGTTGAAGTCAGAGAGGGTTCTGCTTGTCCTTGTTGAAGATCCTGTTCTCGATGTTATTCAAAAGTACGCAAGTTCAAGCAAACTTTAGTATTTCTTTGAGCTTGCCTGCGAAGATGAGTCTCTGTTGATCAGGAGGGATGCCTTCATTACTCTAGGTGATTGCCTTCTCAGTTGTCACCCTCAAGTGTTAGAGATTAAGCTTGTTGTTGTTGTTGATGTAGTAGTGGTTGTTGTAGTTGGTGTAGTTGTTGAGCTAGACATTTAAATTTATAAAAAAAACTCTATATTTAAAGCGTAATATAATATGAATCACAGAGCAAGGAAGCAAACTCAATGTATTTCTAACTTAAACCAATCAACGATCATGTATTCATATTCACCCTTTATATTTTTCTTTTTAATCTGATTGTTGGTTTCAGTTTATTAATTAAGTTCTGTAAATAGTAGCTTCCACTTTATATTTGTTACACAGATTTAGGAATGATACATCCGCCTCGGCTTTCATTGTGCATATTAATCCTAATTATAATATCTAATTTATGTGATACTTATCTATCACGAGAGATCTATAACTTCTTCTTTATGCTTTATTATTATTTTGAAAGGTATAGTTTGATCGTATAGTAGATCAGATAATTTTAATACAGCAATTTAATTATTGAATTATTGGGATTCTAACCTCATATATTTAAATAAAATTCCCTCCAGTTGCCAGAAGCCCACCCAGACTCCTCTAGCCACCTTCTTTTAAACTTTATTTTAAATATGTTACCTCCGATAACGCAATCTTATTTTAGGCTTACTAATTTAAGCTAAATTTTTTAAATTATTTAGTTAAATGAATTTAAATATCAAAGGTATTTAAATTTAGGACGCAGCCTAGCGGCTCTAGGCACCGGCCGCCCTTTCCATGAAGGCTCTCTGGTTTGGCACTCTGTTGGCTGGTGAGTGAGTGCTTAAATAAGGTAAGTGATTATGGTAGCCGAAGACCTGGAGAAGCTGGTCGAGCCTATCATAATCAAAGGTGAGAGGTCTCCCACTCACCTTCCTAATCTTTTAAGGCATGGAGGGATGTGATCTATGGCAAGCACTTAGTCATGCAGTTTGACAGCGAAGCCAGACACTAATGAGCAGCGCCATGCTCTCAAACCAATGCTCCTCGATTTTTTTTAATCCTTTTAGATTTTTTTGGAAGGTTCGCAGTAGCCGAGGGCTTCTGCTCGAGTGTGAGGTGGGGGAGGAGTCACGTGCTTAGTTCCCTAATCGGCTGGCTGACAAGGACGTCACAGCCTTGACCTTCACATATTAGATTATAGTAGAGAATCTAAAAGAAAATCGTCAATCACCAAAAAAAGAGATTAAAATAACCCCCAAGTCCTTATTATTTATTGCTTTCTCTATTATCTGATTATTTTTACTATTATTTAATTCTATTTTATAATGGAGAATTCAATATTTTTATTACACACTATTGAAAGTCATCTCAGCCTCCGCCTCCTCATAGTCTATAAATCCATCTGATTTTAGTTTCCCTTTCTGATTTTTATGTTGGATGGGATTTCCAAACTCTTGATGATTTTTCCACATTTTTCAGATGGATTGCGGGATCGCTCTTTAAACGAGATCAGATAATCTGTTAATTGCGTAATTAATTAAACTTATGAAATATAGAGATTCGAACCTATAATGTATAAATTAAATTCCCGACCGTTGCCAGTAGGCCACCCGGACTCCTCAAACCCCCTCCCTCTCCCCTTTATTTTATAGTCCTTACCCTCGATTTTCTTTTAGATTCTCTACTATATCTTATATATGAGGGAGGAGCCTTTACTTCCCTTAATTATTATTAAATACTTGTAATTAATATTGCAAGTTTATTTCAAATTCTGCTTTAAAATGGCGAATTTTCTTATATATTTAATTTTAACTTCTTTCTCCTGTCTCTTCTTTTTGTTCTTACTCTTTCTTTTTTAGCCTCGGCTTGGAGTTGGGTTCCTTCTTCCAAGTTGTAGGCAACTATCTTGACTACCTGCCATTCCAATCTTGAGAGATCTTGCTCCTGTCTGGTTCTTGGCTCCAACGGTCTCTTCCTGCTTTTGAAAGTCAAGTCTCCCCAGTTAGAGCTTCCCACAGAAAAGCTTAACTAATTCCTTGACTACAATATTATAGTCTTCCAACAACAAAATAATATAGCTGCTATAGTTCCAAGCTTAATTAAATTTTAAGGATAAATCTCAAATTTAAACACCAAAGTCTCCATTCATCAAAATAGTGGCAGTCTGCTTAATCAATATTACTCCTGCAAATATTAAGAATTAATTTATTTTTTGGAGAATATTGTATGAATTTTAATTAAAATTGGTGATTAGTTAAATTAATATTTGGGGAGTTGCTATTTCGTGTCAGTTGAAATCGCAGATTCACCTCTTGATCTGCAGCTTGTTCGATATATAATCAAAAATTAATATGAGTTTCTTCTTTAATCATCTTCCCAGCACCTCAAAATTAAGAGATCTGCTTAGCCCACTCTTCATCTTCATCATCATCTTCTTCTGAACTTGTGTCGCTTATAACTCTTAACTGAGCACTCTCACAAAAAAATTGTAAGGATAAAAAGTTCTTAGAATTTAATGCTTAATCAAATGGTCAAGTCATAATTATTTAAACCTGAGATATTTCAACTGCTACTGATTTATACCATTTTAATTTAATATTGTACAATGTTGAATTTAAATATTAAACGTCTTTTTATTAATTTAAATTTGAAATGTAATTTGATAAATACGCATTAACTTTATTGTACATGTCCTAGCATGATTATGAGATATAGCCTATATATTTCTTTTCATCTTTCCTTCACAGTCTCGGCTATCCTTCTTCTCCAGCAGCACCGGAACCAACTTCCAAGTCTAACCCCTTGAAAAAAGTGGCTGTTTGGAAAATTAATTCCGGGACTACAATATCTAATTTAATTATCTTTTTTATTAAATTCTCAGCTATAATAAAATTTATTCAAATTTCTTTTCTCATCCATAGATCAAATATTTAAAATCTGCGAGGATAACTTGAGTCTGAAGAGGATTCTTACTTCATATAATAATATTTTTTTTCTCAATTTTAAGCATGAAAAATCTTGCTCTACAGCATATCTTACCTTGCTCATGAGCAAAGGGCGAGATTGAAAGCTTGCTACTCATGGAACTGAGAACTGCTAGCATACTCTAATGTAGATTTCGATGCTACATTAAGTTAAGTAAACTATCATTTGCCCCAAAATTATATACCTCTTCATTATAAGAGTAAAGTGTTTTAAGAAAGCTGATTTTGATCCCTTTTAACTTTTATCAAATTTAAACGGAGTCCTTCTTCATGCATTACAACAGAAAGGTGTAAATTAAATTCTTAAAGGTGGTCTACGGGCATGATTAATATTTTAATTGAAATCAGCTACTCAACTTTCTCAGAGATATATCACTTCTAGGCAGCTCCAAAAGAGAGCTCCTTCACTTAATTTTAATAAACTCCATGAGTGAGAAGTTTAGTCTAGCATACTATAGGCACTCTGTAAAAATAGATTTATCTCTTCGTTTCAGTAAAATAAGTATTATCGGGTAGTCAATGATGTTATTTGAATGGAAATCTCAACTTCATAACTACTGAAAAAAATTGAATCCCACATTTTATAATTAATCTCATCGATAAAAAGTCAAGTCAAATAAGAACCTTCCTTATCAGGAATCTCTAAAAATATAAAACAGACATTTAATTAAAGGGTTAATATGTATACATTATTGTAGATGGGTATAAGTTAGAAATACATTCTGATTGCGTTCTATTATGTGATTCCTAATATATTCGCTTTAAATTAATTATATATTTATATGTCTACTACATCATCTACATCATCAACGACAACAACTACTGCATCAACTTAACAACCTCAATTAAGACAACTTAAAAGTGGCAGAAGAGGAAGCAAGCGTCTAGGACAAGGGAAGTATCCCTCTCGATCAACAGAGACTCATCTTCACTGGAAAGCTATAAGAATTATGAAGTATGCTTCCATTTGAGTTTTTTAAACCACCTCAAGAACGAAATCAGCATCATGCTCAAACAAAACTCTCAGCGACTACAATATTCAAAAGGAGCCGACTCTTGCCTTCATTAGACAGCTGCTCAAAGCGCTGAATAAAACTATAACTCAGACTGGTGGTGTTCATATTCTTGACGATTATCTTGTTATAGCTGATACCCTCATTAAATTAAAAAATATAATGCTTTTAAACTATCTCTAATTTAATATATATCAATTTTTCAAGAACTCTATCTTCATTAGTTTTCCCTTACCCTGAATCATCTATTAATACTCACCCTATATTGCATTCACAAAACTCAGACAGCTCAAATTACTCAATTTATTCAACCTATGAATTTTAAATCAAATTTTTTAAAAAGATAGAAAATTACAATTTCAAAATCAACTATGAACTTTTAAAAATAATTGCAGCAAACACCAACAAAACTTTTGAAACTAAGCGACCAGCGAAGTCTTTGTAAATTATTGAAATTAAAGTTAAAATTTTAATATAGATATATAGATGATGGACTAAGATAATAAAAATATACCTAAGACTAAAATTAATTTAAGCTTAAATCTTCATATTGAGCATGAGGTAGCAAGATTTAAGTAGCCATTGACGCCTCAGTTTAATTCAGCTATAAGTAGATATCTCATTTCACGGGGATTAGGATGGCTAAAGTAAAAAAGGTTTGAATTTCTGCAAAGCGATAATCTCTTCCTTATGAGGTCGAGGAGTTTATCTTTTTGTATGAGACTCTCAATAGTTGGAGTGGACTTACCTTATAGAGCGGTGCTTTACGCTTAATCGAAGCTTTCCTGAATTCAAGCTCTCTCCCTCTCACTTTAGATTTATTAAAATAGCTTAGAATTTAATAAAAAAAGAAAATTAAATTAGATATTAAATTGAAATGGAATAAATCAGTGACAGTTGAAGTGTCTCTAATTTAAATAATTATTACACCATTCGATTTATAATAAATTTCAAAGAACTTTTTATCCTTGCAACTTTATTGTGGGAGCGCTCATTAAAGAGTTATAAGCGACACAAGTTTTTAATACTTCGATGATGATGTTGAAGAAGAATGCGTGAATCATATCTCGCTGCAGAGATGAATGACTTAAGAAGAAACTCAAATTAATTTTTGATAAGCTATCGAACAAGCTGCAGATCAAGAGGTTAATCTGCGATTTCAATTGACACTAAGTTGCAACACTCCATTAATTATTTTAACCAATCACTGATTTTAATTAAAATTCCTACTATATTCGATATGAGATAAAATAAAAAGCGATTGTAGTTAAAAACTTTCAGACAAAATTTAAGAGAGAGAGAGAGAGACTAGTCCAACTTTAGTAGGAGATGCATTCAGCTAATCAATTATCTATACTGAAATGTGGCCACCTCTTGTTTATGGATGAAGAAACGTATAAAATATCATCTAGGCTTCAATTATAGTACAGTAATAGGATTCAGAATATCTGTGTAAAGGACAAGCATCAATCTCAATAGAGCTTGTTAATAATTTGTGGCATCTCGTCATTAAGGGGTTTGGAGGAAATTACTATTTTGCTAGATAACCTCCAAGATCATCATAGCAAGCGAGTAGTATGGCTTGATTAAGGAGCTCGAGATTTATATAATTTTTACTCCTAATTATTCACCACAATACAATCCAATCAAAAACTAATTCTCCCAACTTCATAACTAATACAAACACTTGAAGTTTAGATCTTCAATAAGAAATGAGAGAATCAATCCTTAGCAGCTAATCAAGATAAGTTGAGTTGAAATTGGCTAATATGCCAATTTGATAAGTTTGTATTATTGTGCTTATAGAGCTTAACCGTGAGGTCAATAGCTATCCCGCAATTACGCCACGGAGGGTGCTTAAGGATCAATCTTATTTAGTACCCAAACTACATAAGATAATAGTTAGTTTCTTTCAAATTTACGATAAGTGCTGATTTATTGAAATTGAATATAATTTACATTCCTAATATTTACTTTACTTTAGTACCCAAACTCAGGACTCTCTCTCTAATTTTGATGTGCTGGCCCTCCCCTGAGACATTCTGACTTTGAAGCAGTGGAGTCAGGAAATTCAATATCATAATACAGCGTAAGCTCTGCATTACATACCAAGACGCAGAGGGGTTGATGGTTTCCTTCGTACCGATTACCAGTCTATCGACGACCTATACTGGTGCCATCTCATTGAATCCATCTGGAGAATCTCTTACAGGATGTTCCACCCCGTTGCCAATGGCAGCAGACTACATTCTTCTCATTGTTTTAAGTTGTTTGTGCACTTGTACTACTATACTAGAATGTAGGAATGCTTAGTATATTGAGTTTCCTCTTAGAGTTTCAATATTCGAAGCCATTTTATCACTAACTTTATAAATTAATAATGATAATAAAGGATTAGTTTGTGAAAATAAAAAATGAGACTGTGAGAAAGTTATTTGCGAATAAAATTAGGAAGATTAGCTTAAATTATGAATAAATATTAATTCATAAGGAAACCTTATCTTTGAAGTATTTTAGTAGATTTATATTGATTGATTTTCAGACTTCTGATTCATTAACTGGAGAGTCCAAACATTCTTCTCTAAAATAATTATAGCTGAGAATTTAAGAAAATAGATAATTAATTAATAATAGATATTCTAATATCGAAATCTTTGGCAGTTTAAGTGCGAGTTTTTGGGTTGAAATTATTAACATTTGATTAAATATGAAATTCTAAGCAACTTTCATCCTTGTAACTTCTTCATAAGAGTTGTGTGCAGAGAGTTACTTCGGTAATAAGTTTGTGAACTTGGTTAATTTCTTGATTCGGAGACAAAGTCATCAAGATCTCTTAGCCGAGAGCTCTTATCTTAAAGGCAGCCAACTCCTATTAAATTTAAATGAGCTTTCGGACAAGCCCCATATTGAGCTACCTACTTCATAATTCAACGGCCAACATTTTGCAACTCTTCATTAATTATTTTAACGTAATTACTATTTTTCATTTAAATTTTATATTAAATTAGAAAGTTAATAGTTTACTATGACGACATTCGTGAAAATTTCCGACTCATCTTCTTAGTCTCGTTCTCATCCTTCAGAACCAAATTCCTCAATCCACAAAACACACAGATCATCGGCCATCTTATTGGCCAGTATGACAAAGACCTGAAACTAAATGAGAACTCGAGAACTTTCATCCTTGAAATCACCAAGATTCTTATCTAATCTCACAACTTCAAGGAGAAGAAGAAAATAAGTCAGTCTGCTCACACAATAGTTGACACGTGTCCCTCCCTATTTAATAGTGAAAAATAATTGAACCAAAGATTCGACTATTTAATAACCCCAACCACCCTATTAAGAATTGATCGGAAACTAGCGAAAAATTACTGATCAGATCAGAATAATTTCTGACCGGTAATTAAATTAGATGAGTTAATAAATAGGGAACATTAATAAGATTATTGAACTTTAGAATACTAAATTCAAACTCTTTAAAGATTAATTAGTATAATAGATCAATAACTAAACACTCTCACTATAAACGCTAGGATCCTCTCAAAAAATTAACGCTAATCCAACTGATTTTCATTAACAGCCTTAAACAAGAAACACCCATACAGGGTTGAACATCCACACACCTGAATTCAGATTCCTGCATAAAGAAAAGAATGTGAGAGAAACCCCTACTACTAGCAATAATCTGAGTGTCTAAACTTAACCCAAAAGACCTCACAATGAATAGCACGATGAGTTCCCTTTTATCAATAATTGGAACATGGCTAAAGTTAGAGACCTGTATAAGAAAATATATGAAAGAACTTAAGGATTCCACTCGATGGATTAACTCAAATTTGTTTTCTTTTTACAAAAAATGCTAGAATTCATTATAAACCCATTACAGAAACCAGATAATCTGCTTGAAGCTTTTAATACCTTCAAATAATACTTCAAAGGTATCAAGTAACTACCTGAAATTGAGAGCCATATTGATAAACTGGAAAAAGACAAAACACCAGAAAATGCTCTCCACCTAACAGAACTGGTAACCTTCATCAAACACGATGTAGAGCGTATCATCTTGCTCAACCTCATCTAGAGTGTCAAACTAGAGCAAGATAGAACCGCGGAGTAAGTTGATGATGATGAGTAATCTTAGTCGTCGGAGTGCGACCAAGATGAAGACAATGACTATTGATGGCAAACAACTTCCCAAAACACAACAAACGAGACGATAACATATAGTTTGAATTAGGTTTGATGTTTGTCTATATTACCACGGGACTGGCCGTATGGCTTCCCAAAGGTTAACATATGACAAGCAAGACATCCGCTTGTCTAAAATGCGTTGTTAGTATTATAATTATTATTTAAATTGTAACTATATTGAAAATATTGATAACTGAATTCTTACAAGACATGAATGGATGGCTTGTCAGCTATGAAAGCCAAGATGAGCAAGTAGTCTTCTTTAATAGAGCCGTCTTAATCAACGTTCCTTTTTCTTCAGTACCCTAAATCACACGAGCTAGCTACTCTGGTTGGAAAGTGTTGATCACGTTAAAGAAGTACTATTGGTTATTTTTTCGTTCATTTCCGACAGGAACGAAAGAAACTCTCATTCATCTTTGATCCCTTTGAAGATTGATCTGACTGAGAGCTTCTAATACCTTGCCACCTTTGTCATTGCTATGTTACTAATCTTCACCTGCCTCTTTCAGCTTTGAGGATACGCCTGGGATAATATTTATTTGCATCCTCGATTGTTGGCATGTAGTAGTCCGATAATAGACTTTTTAAAAATTAATTGCTTAAAATTTTTCTGTGAAGCATGGAAAGAGGTCCTGCTTAGATTTTAATCGGCCGACAAAATCTTGAGCACCTACCCTCACCAAAGTCTCGTCCAGCAATCAATCTTTTATTTACTCGATCTCAATCCACGTTCTTTTCTGAAAATTCATCTTACTTTTGAGAAGTGGGTCCCTGATAAATCGAAGAATTATTATTTTTTTATAAATTTATGTAGTTTAATTCAATTTGAGCAAGTGGGAATCGCATACCTGCTATTCAAACAAAAACAAAGAATACTATCACACCTAGTTTTCTGATCTGGCTATAAATCGCTCTCCTTCATGCTATTTTTGAGATTCTTGTGCTATGATTACTGATCACTTTGTTAGTGAACTACACTGCTGTTATTTTACAGTAAAGTGCTTGTGAAAGCTCATCGATGTTGATTAAGTTAACTAATTCTAAAAATCAGGGGTCTAATAAAAGGTAACATTTAATTCAAATGAGTAGGAATCTATTTCATACTTTATTTATTTAAAAATTAATAATCGTTTTAACATTTCCTTACTTTCAATTCAGAGTAAAGAGAAAAGATTAATTTAAATATAGCTGAGAATTTAATAATAAAGATAATTAAATTAAGAATTAATTTATATAATTTATAATCCGTGGCAGTTGAAGTGTGAGATATTGAGCTGAAAATATTACTATTTGATTAAGCATTAAACTCTAAGCAACTTTGATCCTAGCAACTTCTTCGTAGGAAGTCTATGTATAGAGTTAACTAGGTCAAAAGCTTGTGAACTAAGCTAATTTCTTGGTTTGGAGCTTGTGACATCAAAATCTCTTCGTAGATGACTTATATTGTACATATAGCATTGATTTTCAAAATTGTTAAAAATAATAAACTTTTAACTGTGAGACTTTTTAAATCATTCATTGTAGGGACGATTAGGGATATCCAATTGACTGTTTTAATAGCATAACTTTAAATAATTTAAAAGAGCTGAAATAATCAGAAAGTCTCAAGCATTTAATTTGCTATTAACTTAGTTGACTACATCCCAGCTAAGTATTACGGCTTTTATATTCCCTTCTAGGATGAAATCGAACTATGCTTAGAGCAGTGATGCAACCCAACCCTCAGGGATAGTTAAATTTATAGACTCCTCCTGGTGTGTAGAGTATTATCGCCTTTGCCAGTTCATTGCTTGGTCTTCCTTCTCTTCCTTGTTTGTTTGTTTTCTTCTTTGCCTTTTTCAAATTGTGACTCACCTCTTTCTTGTCTCAGTTCTTCCCTCATCTTCCTCCTTTACTTCTGGATTTCTTCGTCTTGGTCTATGAGTTGTCTCTGCTATAGCATTCTCAGTTTAGTAATGTTATGAGTACTTTAGTATGTTCTTAGTGCATTCACTCTATGTGCTAGGGTATTTTGCTCTGTTTTGCATACTTTTTGCTCTTCCTGGTCTTCCTCTGTGGTCTTGAATTGTTTCCCCTTTAGCTACTCTCCTATCTTATTTTCCACCTCCTGGTTCCCATTATCCTTTTCTATTTTTATTGCTGTGAGTATCATCTTTATTATTTTTTCTTTCATTGGCTTGTTGTTTCCCATTTATATTGCTTTGTATTTGTTCAGTCCCAGGTATTTCCTGCTCTCATCTAGCTTCTCTTGCTTCATGTTCTCCATCCATCTTGTCAGTATTTGTTACTGTGGGGCCTTCCATCTCTGGGTCCTTTAGTTTGTCTGCTTCTGCAAATATTTCTCCTAGCCTCGGTGTCTGCCAGATGAGGTTCTCTCTTTATGTGTCCTGCCCTTAATAGTGGTCCTGGCTCTCTCTTTATTGCAGTCCTCGTCTTTGGGACTTTTAATGCTGTGAGCGGTATTACTGGTGTGCTCACTGTCTGTACTGTTGGCTCTTTCTTTCCCTGGCCATTTTGTATTTCTTTCTGTCCAAGTTGTAGCTTCACTTTGGTGGCATTTGTTGGGTTAATGAGTTCCTCATATATTCCGTTTATCTCATTTGCTGTCTACACTATCTTCGCTAGGTGTTCCACTTTTGATGGCTGGATTCCTTTCTGATTTATTTTTTGAATTACTTTGTAGAGTTAGGCGAGCCTTTCTATTCTATCGAACTGCTATCTGTCGTTGTTGACTATCGTGACGCAATCCTTGAGGTGGTTGATCGATGCTCTTTCGTGTCCACATGGGCACTTGATGAATTGTCCCTTTTGGATGCCTTAGGTTCTCCCCCATGCTTTTAGGGCTTGCTTGACTTCTCTTCTGTAGCCTGTCATGATTTTCAAGTTGATAGTGTCCTTCCACATACTCCATCTTATGTTTATCTCTGCCTCTGTGGGTGGGTTGAGGTCTGCGAATAGTATGCCGATGTCGTCGTAACTCTCCGCTATCTTCTCCCAGTCAGGTACTTTGTACTCCCATCTAATGAAGTGCTTGTTGTATATCTGTTCCCTGTTTTTGATCTTGCTGGCTTTGCCCTCTTCCCCTTTCTCTATTGCTTTCTATAGTTTATCTTATTGCTTTGTTTGTATACTTAATTATCAAGTCAATCTTTTCTTTGGCGAACAGCCTGTTCTCTTTCCCCAGTTTCCATTTCCAGATTTTGAGTGTGTCTTCGTCTACCCCCAGCTCTGATGGTCTGCTTGTGTCCTGTTTCCTGAACGCCGTGACCTTCTTCCTTAGGTATTCTAGTTCTGGAAGGTCCGTTGTTTTCATCTTGTAGATGGAGACCTCTCTGATAATTTGCTCTAGTTGCTTTCTGTTTTCCTTGAGTGCCGGTATTGATATTATGAGTATCTGATCTGCTGCTGTTGCTATCCATCTTATCGCCTCTGGGATTTCTGTGTTCATTTGTGTTCTTCCCATCATTTGTTTGGCCTCCTCTATTGCCTCGTCTAGCTTCTCGTCTGCTTCCACTTCTTCTGGTGTAACCTTTTCTTTGCCTAGCGGTTTGACCTACATTGATCTTTGCAGTCTCCTTTGTAGTAGCCTGTATAGTGCCGCCTGTGTGAGTCGCTAGGAGTATCTGGTCTAGAAGGTCACTTGTGGGAATATTTCCCACACATGGCTCCTTAGATTGCCCTATTGGGATTGGGTGGCTTTTTTTGTACATTGTCATAATGGCTCCATGGTTTTTTTTGGGCTTGCGAAATCTGATGATTGGGTTTTTTATTTGCCATGTTTTTTGCCTAGTTGGATTTTTTCTTGGCCTGATTTTATTTTGTCCACTTGTTTCCTTGCTTGCTTCCCATTAGCTTCATTGCTGCTATCTCTGCTTTGCTCCCACTCGCATGAGCTTTTGCGCAGTTTTATGTGCACTAGTCGCACATTGTTGCTGTTTGTGTACTGCCTTTTGGTAGTTCTAGTTTGATCCTCGGTTGCATCGCTCTGCCAGTGTTGGTGAGGTCTGCTAGGAAGTCCACTGTATGGTTGCCTACTGTGTGCTAGTCTATGCTGTTCTGTCTGATGTTGTGTGCCTTGATGTGCTCTATGTACACCTCTGCGTTATATATGTACCTAAATTCATTCTTGATCAGCCACACTGCTGCCACGTTTGGTCTCTTGCTCATTCAAAACCCCATAATATGATAAGAAAGTGAAAATAAGTTGTGTATAATTAATTTCTTTATTAATACTTATAATCATGCGAGTCAAACGCGAAATTACTCAAAAATAACTACATGATCCAT
>JAJKFJ010020903.1:0-24182 GCA_027382625.1 Tetmemena sp. SeJ-2015
TGAAAAACTCATGTTTGGGCATCATGATTGGCACTTTGTTTAGCACCATGTATGAGGATCATGTTCGGAAACTCGTTATGGCAACGAATTTAATATAATTTTTTGGGAATCATGCATGAGCATCATTTTTTGCACTATGTTTTTCCGCACTGTGTTTTAGAACTCAGTTTTAAAGAAAACCATGTTTTAGAAGTCATGTTCACAACTCATGATGATGACAGTATTATAATTTAATTTTGGCGAACTTATTTTTTAGCATTAAAATTTTTCGCAGTCATGTTTTCGCACTCGTTTTTTCGCACCGGGGTTTTTTGATGAATAAAATTTTTTTGATATAAAAAATGTTTAATTTAAAGTTTTGACTAACAAAAAATTTTTGATTTTATTCCAATATCATAATAAAAATTAAAAAATGATTTTTAATTATAAAAAAAAAAAACCCCTACATAATAAAATCATCAAAGCCGAAATCATTTCTAGAAACAGAATCCCTACAGGGGATAAAAGCAGCTTGACAAAGCAAATGAATAATTAGCTGCTAATCTCCATACCCCAGCCAAGACCACTTTGGTGCCATGAAGGGTCCTAGATTTTAACTCTCTTATTTAATATTAAATAAGAATTATCACTCATTAATTATTTAGATTGGTTAAGAAATGGAAAGTGAAAACGAGAGATTTTAAATATAATTCAAATAGATTAAGTTATTGCAAATAGGAGAATTAAAATAAATTTTGTGGGAGATATTTCTCACTCCCAATCATAAGCGTGAAGCTAATAACTTTAAAGATTTGCTTTTTATTTTTTTCTTCACTCATAAAATAAATAAAACTTAATTATGAGAATAAAAGGTAGAATTAAATATATAAACTAGACAAAGATTGAAATTCAAAAATTAAAATCTTTTCATAAAGTTAAACTAAGTGTACCAACTCTTTTTTAAAATATCTTTATTTCCTTTTAAGTCTAAAAATTGTGGTAAATGATAGATTTGAATTTTTTTCTCCATTTTTATTCTCAAAGTTAAATTAATTTACAGGTAATTTTATTGTTGTTGTTGTTGAGATAGTTTCACGTTTATCTCTAATAAAAATTGGTTGGTTAAATTCTTAATGATTTAAAAAAATAAATCTAAAAAAAAAATTAAACAAACTTTACGCTTTTCAAGTAACTGTCGGGGCATAAAAAAAAATTTTAATATAAAAACTAAAAATTTTTTAAAATTTAGAATATTAAATTAGAAATTAAATTAAAATCCATATTTTTTTGAGGAATATTATTGAGAAGTTTTCAGAATAATTTAATTAAAGACTTCAGCGTCTAATTCAAAGTAAGAAATATTTTTTCAAATTTTTAAGTGATTTAGCACAAGTTAAGGTTAAAATAATATATAGTATCGAGGTTTATGAGCGCATTATATCTTACTGCTGAATAGAGCTGATTGTAAAAAATTTCAGGATAATTTTTTATTAGAAATACTGGCAAGGACTTTAGCCAAATTAACTTCCAAGAAATAGCTTCTTTCTCTTAATTTAAGCAAAAAGAAATTAATTATATATCATAGAATCTTTACTTTCCCTCTGTATATTTTTAAGATTGATTAAGCAAAGCAGATAGAATGAATCTACGGCGCTTAAAGGATTTCATAGACACTAGAAAGAAATCTTACCAGCTCAGACTGAACTTAAGCATCCTACCTTCTATGATAAATAAACTTCTGACTGAATAATAACCATGGTTTGGGTATTAGGAGGATGACAGTGAGGAATAATTAGAAAAAAGAGATGGAGTACTCCTCCTTAATCATTTAAAATTAAAGTTTAATTCTACATAACTAACTCATTTTAATCAGTCTCTAGATTTCTTGCTTAATCTAAGCTACAGCTTTAATTTTACATTCAGTAGGAGCTTTGAAGAGCCTACCATGATAATAAATATATTTAAAAGCAGTTAAAAAAAAATAAAATATTACTAACAATAAAAAAAAATTAACTATTTTATGTGTAGATAAAGGAACTCTGTAATTAGATTTAAGATATAGATCACTAGTTTTTTTATCAAGAGGTTGGAAAAATTCGTGTATCAACGCCATTAGAATCTCTTTTGAGAATGATGAGGGCAAAGACTGCCCAATAGATTAACATTAGTATCGGAATAACCTCCTCTCTGAATAGCCAAGAAGTTTTATCTGCAAGATTTATTAATGATGTCTATAAATCTATGTTTGGTTTTAAATGGTAATTTTTGGCCGCCCAGGTGATAGATTTACTTAGTAAGGTAGAGAGAGTGAAACTGTAAAACATTTACTGTCTGGGAAATGTGTTCACAATGCTAAAATTATAAATATGAAGCTTATTTATATATGTGTCCACTACTTTGCTGAAGGAAATAGTCAGATTTCAAAAGATAACTATAGACAGAAATTTCCAGATAAGTTATAAACCTTCATCGGAGCAGCACATTTAAACTCTAAATAAAATTAGTATTTAATTCGAGAATAAGTTGCCTCTGTTAAAACGTTTCTAAATTAATTATCTTCTTTTTTATAATTAATTCTTTGAGTATCCTCGTTGAGAAATTAAAAATTTCCTTAAATCTAAAATTAAATTGGAAATTTTCAAAATATAGAATACTTTTTAGAATTTTGTTGCTCTATTATTTACTTTAAGTAATAAAAAATATAACCAGAAATAAAGATGCGAAAAAATCTTACGAAATCTTTGCAAAAAACTGAAAAAAATAAAAAGGATTTAACTCAATATCTAAGAGCTGAAATTTATAACATGTAGAAATAATTTAGAAAGCAAATTATAGCAAGAAAATAATTTTATTTCATTAATCTTTGCCTTCAGAGAAAACTTGGTTTAATTATATTAAATTTAGCAAGAGTAAGGCAAATAACGGTATATCGAAAAAGTGAATAGTGTTCGTCTTATTATAAAATATTAGCGCTTGGCGATAAAAATCACTCCTGCATCTATATTCTAAAGTAGATATTAAATTATTTTCTGTATGTTAAATTGTAATTGAATTAATCTATCAGCCGCAAAACAATTTTCCTAAATTATACTTTCATTTGATAAATCATAATCTAGCAATCTAGCAAATAAAATAAAATGGTTGAAGGAAAAAATTATTAAAATAAATTTGGTTTTTCTGAGAAAGACTTGTAGGCTTTTCCTAGGAAATCATATTTTAAATAATGGCATTTATCTTAATTACAAATAATTTTTTAATCAGCAGATTTTTTAAGAATTCAATTTTTCTCAATTTTAATTTTAAGATTGATTCTCGCCTTGTATGATATAGAAGTTTAGGGCCTCTCTAAAGTTTAGCACTAAATAATATATTTATTAATTTTTTCTATTTCAATAAATCTAAGAGAATAAATAATAAATCCTCCCTAATTACTATTTGTAAAATTATCTAGAGTAGATATATTTATGTAAAAACATTTTTTCAATTTTATTTTTATTAACACTTGACGATCTGATCAAGCTAATAGAAACTACTTTATGAAAGGATGGGTTTTAATGAAATAATTTGTTCAAATTTAAGATTATTGATGATGGGAATATACTGTGCCATGAAAGATATAGAATCGCTTAAGCTAGACTGCTTTAAGATATTTGATCCCTCTACCTTAGACGAATTTTTGGCCTAATTCCACAAGCTGAGACACCTTACTATTATAGATCCAAAATTTATAAATAATTGATCATTTTTGTCTTAAAGATAAAATTCAAATTAAAGTTGAAATTTAGATAAAATCGGTGGTTGGTTAAAATAATAAATAGAGCTCCAACTTCGTGGTAGTTTAAATTTTTAAAACACCTGCTGAAGCTTGTTCGATAGAAGAAAATAATCAAAAATTAATATGAGTTTTTTCTTTAACTTTCTTCATAGAAATGCTCAGCAGTGAGGAAGTAACATTAAATTTTTTTAAAAAAAAGTTAAAATAAAATTTTTTAATATAATGCTTTAAAGGTTTAATAATTTTTAAATTTTGGATTTAAAAATAGAATTTTTTACTTTTTTTTAAAAATTTTTTTTAAAAATTTGAATAATTAGATTGTAAAAATAAATCCTGATATAGTTAAACTCAAATTCAAAAAAACAAGTTTGATTTAAAGAATTTTTAAAAATTAATAATGAAAATGGAATAAAAGCTTAAATTTATTAATTTTATTGGAAATGTTCACAAATTTTCTAAGTGGTTAATTTTAGGAATTTATACTTTAAAATGTCCATATAAATATATTTTGTTTCTTTTCAGTTCTTATTGATGCTTAAAAATAAGTATTATTATTTATTTAACTCTTTCTCTTTATTTTGATGTTTAGAATACACTTTATTCTGGAAGAAATTATGATGAGCAGCGACTAAAGCAATTCGACACTATTAACTATATAATATTGTATTTATTTAAGTTCTCAAAATCTATTAGTCTTTCAAATACCTGCGACTTGTCTCAATTTATTTTTTTAATACTTAAATTTTTTTCATTGTTAACTATATTCACATTTTTCTAAGTAATAAAAATGAAAAAAGAATTTCCATAAAACCCCTTTTTTTATAAAGTAAAGTTTTAAAAGGATTTATGATTAGGAAAAAATTTTAATTAAGATTGGTTTAAATTTTAAAAGTAAAAAGAGAAATAGACTTTAATAAATTTAAGAGGCTTGTTAGACCTAAATAGGAAATTAAAAATTTTTAAATTATTTACATTCGCTTATTTTTAATGAGATAAACGCTTACTAGCTAATGTAAAATGAGTTATAAAAATTATATTCAAATTTTATTTTTGCTTTGAATTGGAGTACCTTCTTCTTTCGTTCTTGGCAATTATTATAATTGAATCTTCTGTCTTTTTATGGGAAGCCTTTGAAAAATTGCCAAACTTTCTTAGGTTGGTTTAAAAGCCAACAATCTACAACCATCTTAATATCTACAAATAAGTAAATTTAGCATTAAATTATTTCTACAACGTTTTTTAATAAGGAGAGCAAAGTTTTTTTTTTATATATGTGTTCTATATATGCTATTTAAGAGTTTTATTCTGAGGGGAGATATTATATCTTCGATTTAGGGAATTTTTCCCCTAATTGGTTATTAAAATATTTCTTTATTATAAAAATTTATTCTACTTAAGATACAAATTTTCGGGGGTTTTTTTTTTAATTTTTAAAAAATTTTAATTAAGAAGAAGCATAAAATAAATCTTTCTGGGTTAATGTTTCTACAAAGGCTTAAATTTATTAACTGGCAATAGATATAATAAATATTTACGATTTTATATATGGGAAAAATAAATTAATATCTTGTCTAGACCATCTTTTAGGGATTTATTTGGACTGTCTGATCAAAAGAAGGGCAAATAAAAATATTTAATAAGATGGTTAGCAACTAAGGATTAAGATTAGAGTGCAGTAATTGACGTTTGTAGAGCCCTAGAAATTGGTATAATCCATGGAGGAAGCCAAAATAAATAAGTCGGCTGCTCTATATGAAGCGGTCAAAACAAGAATTCTGCAGATATGCAATACTTATGATGAGAAATATATAAGTGAACAACCACCAGTAGTGGCATATAAACTTCCTTTATAGTTTATAAAATTCATAATTTTAGAACTTAACAACGCAGATTGCAGGTTGATAGACAGAGTTGAGAAGAAAAAAAATATTTGATTACACAAAGAAGCGATTATTTTTATTCTTTTAGATGTTGAGATATTGAAAGTTAAGGAGCGAGATTTATAAAAAGCAGAAAAGAAGTACAAGCTATTGCAAATTGGAGAAGGCCTCCAAATTTTTGTTCAAGAGTTTTCTCTCTTCCATACAGAAATATGAAACTAGGGCCTTGAAATTTAGATAATTATGAAACTTTAGATATTTTCTTATGTATTTTTACCATTCGATGATTATTCAAGCATAAAATAAATATAGTTAATTTAATATAACAAAAGAGAGACACATACATATAAAATCATCTATATACCTAAAAATATTTTTAAAATATAGTTAATTATATTTTGTTTTTGGTTTATGGGCGCAGCTATGTTTAAGCTGGTGTCGAAGAAGGGCAAGGACAAGTTCAAGGAGCAGCAGTACGAATCGCTTCATGACATCCCTGCCACTGATATCGACGGAAACCAGTACAGATAATTAGGAGACATTCACGATTTATTATTGCACACAACATTTAAACTTTACCATACATTTCTCATGATATTTAATGAGCAAAAGACATTGACTATTTTTGTGCTTTATATTCTACAAGGAAAGCGGTGCATTCTCGTGACGAACGTAGCATCGAAGTGAGGACTGACAGACAAGCACTATACTCAGTTTGTGCGTCTGTACAAAGAGTATAGGGACCAGGGTTTTGAGATCCTGGCCTTCCCCTGCAACTAGTTCATGAACTAGGAGCCGGGCACCACTAAGAGATCAAGGCTTTCATCCGCGATCTCTACGGTGGCGAGTGGCCCATCTTTGAAAAGATAGAGGTCAACGGCCCCAACTCACATGACGTCTTCAAATTCCTCAGGATGAACAGTGAGCTCCACAACAAAGAAAAGAACGAGGTCAAGGAGATTCCTTGGAACTTTGCTATAATAATGCCATTAATGAGTATTGCACTTTTAAATATGAGATGCTAAGTTCCTAGTGAATCAGCACGGCGAAGTTGTGGCTTACTTTGGTCCGAGAGTCGAACCACAGACTATGGTGAAGGATATCGAGGCATTGCTTTACAAGGGTTGCGATTGAGATCACCTAGGGAATTTGAAGGGCTACCTTCTTTAATAATAAGCTAAGAGCGATAAAATATGAGAGCTAGATATTGTTTGCATGAGATGACTGAGATAGAGAGAAGAGATATAATGGTATGAATGACTATGAAATCAATCTGAATTGATAAAGAAGAGAATGGGGGAAATTAATAACAAGGAGGATGAAATAGAAATGGTCAGCTAAAAATAGTTGTCTTACAAAGAATTCAATGCTTCGATGATATGACGTATTTAGAGAGACAATTAGATCACGAAAAGTGTAGTCACATATCTTCTTATCATTCTAATTATCCTCTCCCCAAGCTTATAATCTCATGCAAGCGGTGCTGCTCATTAGATCTTCAGAGATTTAGTGAAATTTAATACGTGCTTTTTAAAACGCAATTTGACTTTGAAAATTTAAAACCACAAGGCTGATTTTCGAAGGATTATAAGGCGTAAAAGGAGGCACACATTTATTTCACTTTCTCTCAGGATGAATAAGCAAAGCCTGATGGATAAGCATCGAGTTAATTAATCTAAATAAATTTAACAAGAACTTCTTAATCAATAAACTTTGATTACATTGTAGATTTTATCCACAACTTTAGTAATTAATTAACTCAGTTCTACTTCACTTAGTTGTTTTATAAACAATTTTTCTTAATATATCCTCAGTAGATTGCAATTGTTGATTAAATCCTGAGACTTTATTCCATTGAAGAGTTTGCAGATTTCCATCTTACTCATTTGACAAAGTAGATTAAACTTGACTTTAAGCAGCATTTTTATTGGCTTAGCTTTGTGAATCAAGTATAAACTTGGAATTGAGAGGGCCTTATCTGAATTGAATCTCTATCTCTTCCAGATTTGGAGTGGCAAAGTTATCTCTTCAGCCACTCCTTTAATTCCTTTGAGTTCAATCAATGGGAGCCATAAATTTTAACCAAGAGTTTCACCCCGGAGGCAGTCTGCTAGCTACTTTACTCTTCACATATTCCTTGCTTTTATTATCTTCTTCTCTATTATAGCTCCTGCCTGTAAGCTTGAACCTCATCTTATCTCAAGCTAAATATTCTTTGAGGTTCAAGCACCAAGCTATTACTAAACTTGATCTTCCTGAGTGATTAAGAAGCCTCCTTGCTGAATCTTAAGGTATTAAGTCTCATCCATACCTTCTACTTCTATCTTCTAAATTCTAGGTGCCTTGATTAACATATCTTTGATATAGGTGTAATGGGAAATTTTTAGCTTCCTAAGTTAATCACAACTCTTAGATATTGTGAGAGTATTGGCTTCACAAACGCAAATCTGCTGCCTCTAAGTTTGCTAAGAAGCAGATAGCTGATTTATATTTTACTCTCCAGAGTGACTAGCATGAATTTTATAAGCAGTCTAAGACTAAAGCTAGGTTGAGAGCTAGCCTCCTCCGTGAGTTGATGTAGATGGCTTCTCACATTGAATGTGCAAAGTTTCGAGGAGTGGATGGCTGATCTCTATATCTTCAGGACGATCTTGCTCTTTGATTTTCAAGTGAGCTTCTCTTAAGTGTGGGAATATGCTCAAGAATTTGTTAAGGTTTGCTGCTGACAAGTGTAGATTTACGCTTAGGCTTTCGCATTCTACCAAACTTACTTTATTGTTGAATAGCAACTGAAACTTTCTGCTCTGCTAGGAAGTTGAAGAGGTCAAAGATTATTGCAGAAATCAAGCTTGAAATAGGAAGAAGCACTATAAGTTTAAAAACAAGTCCTATTTTAGCAATACATAAGCATATTTAGAATCTTAGTGCTTATCTTATGGAGCTCTAGTTTCTTAAGCTTGACATTTCTATTAAGACTAAGTTTGTCAGTGATGTTGAAGATCGAACACTCCTCTAAGTTGATGATGATATTGAACTCGTGATGAAAGAAAGGCCTAATGAATATCTTCCTCAATTTAAGCTACGAGTTAACCCCACCTTAAACCCCATAATCTACTAGACTAAGTAGAACTTTCTCAGTCTCGTAGAACGATTGCATCTTCTCCTTATCGTTTATCCTCTCAATAACACTTTGCTATATTTGCTCTATATCGTACTCTAACTCTGTAATTTTCTGCAACTGAGCTTGAGTTTGATTTAGCGTAATCAAGCTCTTCGACCTTACTATTTCAAGATTGGGGCAGTTAGAGATTGAAACCGCACTTTCAAAAGCACCAAGTTTGAGGTTGATCTCTTTCAAGTAGTAGAAGTCTCTTAAGTCTAAGCCTTATGTTTCTACTTACAACTTTATAATGGATAACTCTGAGCATGAGTGCAAAGCTGGCTAAAGAATCTCCTGGTCAATTCTTAAATTGGATATACTTAAGTCTTTGAGCTTATTAGGAAGTTTGAAGCAGGAGCTGCTCAACGGCTTTATAGATTCAAGATCCACATTCAGCTTCCTCATTAAAATTCTGCCAAAGTCCTCATCGAAAATCAGCTGCTTAGAAGATGTCTGTGTTCGGAAATTTAAGAACTTCACTCTTTCAATGAAAGCTTTCGTAATTTGGAAGTAGTTTGAGAGTTTGAAATCCTCAGCATTATTTTTAAAGCTGAGGAATAAGCGGCAGAACTTTGTGCAATATCTTAGCATAGTATCTAAACTCAATTGCTAAAATCTCCAGTCTAAAGTCAATCCGAGTTCAAGAAGTGCTCTTGCTCTCACTAAAAATTAGTCCAAGAAGTCTTGAAGTGGAAAGGTGATAGTTAATTCTCCTAGATGAAGTAGTTGAAGGATGTCAAGCTGAAAATTTTGAGAGTTCAGTCTTTTGAAAAAGCCATAATCCATCTTTAGTTTACCGAATCTCAGCTCTTAGACCATATTAGGCTATTTAGAAGCTAAGTTGAGAAAGCCGTAGTCAAAGCTGGTAAGATTTTGGGTATAGGGAAATCTCTTGACTTGTGAAAGATCGATTTGCAGCTTCTTAATTACTTGAGACTCCATTTGGTGTTTACTCTAAAGTATCTACTGTATAAATGTTGCGAGTAGCAAATACTCTTGATAGCTCTTGGGTTGAATCTTTTTCCTCTGAATGATGTGTAGATAAGTAAAGGACCTGAGTGACTTTGACAGAAACCTATCAGGAATAATGATATTGTCACTTGAAATGGGATAATTCAACTTACTTAATCTTAGTGTGGAGCAGTTTGTGCTTGAGGAGGTATCTTTCAAAAATTAGATCCAATATTCTGGCTGCGTCTTAGCTCTTCCACTAATCAAAGTCAGCCTCTAAGTATAGCAAAGGCTAGAGTGTACCTAAGCTCATGTCGTTATAGAGTGATAGCATTTATTCTTCGTGATCAAGGTTGAGAGCTTGATGGACGACAACTTGCTGCATCCCTTGCGTCTGATAAGACCTTACTCTCTTGCCAACCACAGAGTCCTTGAGTTGATAGGTAGAGGGGTCTCGTAGGATTTAGGATATCTGGGATAACTTAATTGGTGATTCCATTGCTAAGAATGCTCTTATTTTAATGTGGAATTTTTTCCAATTTTAGATAAAGATACTAAATTATTTGGATCTATAATCACCAAATAGGAATAGATTCTTAGCTTATGGGATTCGATAATTTATAATTAAACCGCTCTTTGATTGTAATCTGTGATTTATAACAAACTTAGCCTTTAAATTTTGGCCTTTAATAAAGCTAAACTAGTTTTCCCTTCTTAGCGTCTACTGCTACTACCACTTTAGAACTCTATTGTTGTTAATACTTACTTAGCATTTCTGCGTCCTTCTCGAGGGCGGGTCTTGCACCCTCCCAGAAGAGAGTGTTGTCCAAGATGGAGGGGAACTGACACCACGATTCCTGGTTGTAGGTTTATTATCAATTCAGCATACCAAATATATGATAACATAAGTTGACACCAAGGAGAAGAAAACCTTTAAGATCTTCAGCACCTTCTCGCTGCTGTCAACTGAGTCAATCCATACTTTAAATCGATAAATGGTTATTGATCTTCTAATATCCAGGAACTGATTTCAACATCAGAGTCCTTGATGAACTCAATGCAGCACTGCTCTGCATTCTTGCTGAGAGCGAAGTTAGCAGCTGTCTTGTCGCTTGGCTTGTCAGCCTCTGGGCTGGTGGTTCTGATGCTCTCAACTAGTTCCTCATTGGACATAATCTCCTTGAGGAGAGTCTCGTTCAGACTCCTTAGAATGGAGGCTGCCTCAGACTTTCCAGATTTCAAGTCGTCGAATTAGCTTGGGTAGCTAGATGGGTCGATGTAGGCTTGAGTCTCCTTAACTTAGTCTAGAAGGGAGTCAAGGTCAACATCGGTACCTGCTGCTGCCTGCTTCTTCAGCATGTGGGAATGTCCATTACTTTCCTCAGCCTCTTCGTGAGAGTGACCGTTGGCCTCTGCTTATACCTCCTCTGCTTCAGCCTGCACTTCTTCTGCCTCGGCTTGTGCTTCCTCAGCAGCCTCTGCTTGTGCTTCCTCAGCAGCTTCTGCTTGTGCTTCTTCTGCTGCCTCAGGCTAGCTTCTTCTTCCTATTGCTCAGCGGGTTGTTCTTCTTCCTATTGCTGCTCTGCTGGCTCGTCGTCAAGCAGAGTAGTAGATGCGGCTAGGTCGTCCTGGAGAGGGGCAGTCAAATCCTCATCCTCTACTTGCTTTATATATTTTTCAAAAAATGCCACTGCTCATATATAAACCGATATATCAATATATAATTTCAAGCTCCTCTTCCTCATTCTTAGTTTCCTCAGCATGGGCTAGTACGCTCTCTGCTAGCACTGAGCTAGATACGGTACTGCTGCCTCCTCGGACTGGTGAGAACTCTCGGCCTCTCCTCCTTCCTTGGAATCCTCAACTGCCTTATTGTCTTCGTTCTTCTTCTTACCCTTCATTACCTTGGGGGCTGTGCTAAGTCCAGCTACAGTTGTGGCTGCTGCTACCTCCTTGCCATTTGCAGTTGACTACCTGCGTTTCTCTCCATTGGCTGCTGTGGTTTCTTTAGCTTTGGTCTCAGTAGTTGCTGGTTTAGTGAAATAATATACTTATAACCATCTCTCATATTTGAGTGGCCTCAGGTACCTTCTTCTCTTCCTTAGGCTTGGCAGCTGCAGTTGTTGCAGTCTTAGGTGCAGTTGCGGTAGCAGCTGGCTTAGCGCCTGCCTTCTTCTCAACAACCTAGGTGACTCCACCTGCCTTTATTCTCTCCTTCAAGCTTTCATCAATGGGGTCTGCTCCCCATCATCAGCACCTGCTGCTCCTTTCTTTGCTGGGGCAGTTGGCTTATCAGCTGCGGCGCCCTTTCCAGCAAGGTTTATTGAAGTGTTGGCTGCTGGCTTCTTAACAGCAGTGGCAGTTGAACCACCACCAATTTTTGAAACACCAGTATTTGAAATAATAAGTAGACCAATATAAAATTAATCAACTTAGATTTGACTCTTTAGTCTTATCTGCAGTGGAAGCAGCTGTCTTGCTCTCCTCTTTACTGGCTGCTGCAGTTACTGGCTTCTTTTCAGTAAAATAAGTAAGTCTAGAGATTAATATCATGATTGAATTCACCTGGTGCGGCAGTTGTTGGAGCGGGGGCTGAGGTCTTAAGACCCATCTTCTTAGCATCTGCCTGCGAAATGACTTGAGTGACTCCTCCGGCCTTTATTCTTATCAGCAATGACTTCTCAATGGGATCCTCGTCATCTGCACCTCCCTTTCCTGCCTTCTTATCGCCTACAGCTGACACCTGCTTCTATAATCCTCCTGCTGGCTTTGCGCCCTCTTTGCTGGCTACTGCACTTCCGCCACCGATTGCTTCAATATCATCATAATGAATCATGAATCATGATTATGAACTTAAATTTAAGCTGTCTTTGGCTTTTCAGATGCAGTGGCAGGTGTTTTATCTCCAGCTGCTCCGGTCTCCTTGGTAGACTCTTTCGTGCTGGGAAGAGGCTTCTTGAGTCCTGGTTGCGAGACTGCAGCAGGTTTGGCTCCTCCAGCCTTGACCACTTGTTGGGTGACTCCTCCTGCCTTGATTCTCTCGTTGAGTGACTTGGCAATTGGATCTTCATCATCTTCAGGGAGTAGACCACCGGCATTTCCCTTAGCTGCTGCTCCACCGACATTCTTAACCTGAGACTGCTCAAGCTTCTTCTTCTCAGCTGCTACCTTATCCTCTTGCAGCTTCTTCTTCCTCTCCTCATCGGCTTACTTCTTCTTATCTGCTTCATCCTTGCGCTTTCTGTCCAGCTCCTCCTTCTTGAGTCTGGCTTCCTCCTTCTTGCGTTCCTCCTCTTGACGCTTCTTCTCCAGCAACTCCTTTTTGCGTTCCTCTGCGGCATGCTTGTCAGCTGCTGATACAGTTGTCGATCTCTCGGCTGCGCCATTCTTCAGGGACTCCTTTGAGTCGCTGCGCCTTGAGGGAGTGGGCTTGGGCAGGGCTGAGGTGGTAGTGGGGCGCTTGGCTCCTCCGAGTGACGGCCTGCTTGATGCCTGTCCAGCAGAGATATCTTTCGACTCTTCGGTTGGCTTGTTGTTATCTGCTATCTTGGGCGGTACGATGTTGGTCTTTCCAAGGAGCGAGGCGGGCTTAATGGCGGAGGTGATCTTGCTCTTGACCTTGTTCATGAGCTCGTCGTAGTCCTCCTGGAACTTCTTCATGCGGTCCTCCACCTTGGAGTCCACGAGCGAGTTGATTGCTGCGATTTGCTCAGCCGTAAAATGCACGTTCAGGTTTGCTTCCATTATCGCAAAAGGGAAATTAATGGAATGATGAGTGTTGTTTGTGTATGTGTGTATGTGCATGTGTGATTGTTTGTTTGTGATGTGGGAATATTAATTTCTTTTTGAGAGAATGATTCGTATTTAAATAATAATGAGAGAGGGTAGGGAGGGAATCAAATAATATATCTTTGGAGACAGATAGCCATCACCTAAGTTTGATTGGATTCCAGATCTTTTTTAATTTCATATCACTTTCTCGCTCTTTAGTCCTCACTCATCATATAATAGAGATGAGTAGGTTAAATTATAGACGTATGAGGAATCCTTGAAAATATTATATATCAACTTGAAAATAGAAAAAATATTGTATGCTCCTACTCAAAACTTCTATCAATGTAAAATATCGTCAATAAAGGGGTGGCAATTCACTGACTCTTGGTCAAAAGCTCTGAATAGGTTTTAAAAGCCATGCCCATCAAACTATAAATGAAGTAGTTATACAAAACTCATTCTAGCTTACTTTAAGAGTGGATCTTTGTAGCCTGGAGCTGTTTCTCTGACCCACTAGATGCTGCCTCTCTCTATTCTCTTATCTCTATTGAGGTCGAGGTTAAAGAAGTTGTTGATTCCAGTTATGCGTTCATCCAATCTCATCTACTCATCTGTGAGTCTTTCTTCTCTTGGTAATTCAGTTGTGCTCTGCAGCTTTGATGCTCCTTCATCCTGGTCTGAGACCTTAAGTGATTCTGGATGCTGCGCTGTCTTGCTAGTTCCATCACCTCCCTTCGAAGTCTTGGTATTAGCTTCTCCCTCATCTTCTTCATTCTCTTGCTCCCTCTGCCCAGGTGGCTCATAGCCGAACATAGTTTGACTGTTGAGGAACTGAGCCACTCTGAGTGCACAGTACCTTCTCTCCTCTAACTCGTGCTAGGTCATGGCTCTTCTCTCAGCCAGCATATCCAAGTCCACAAACTCCCTCCCTTTCGCACTTCCGTTGCTGCTCCTTCTCTTATTCAGTTCAGTTAAATCCCCACCCTTGTCGCTATCTCCATCAACTCCAGAGTCGTTACTTCCTCTCTTCTTTTAATAAGATTAGAAGATAGGTCAAGTCAGATTATCTTATTGGGGTGGAGAGTCTTGTCGTTGAGTTTGATGTTGTTCTGGACTTTCTTGATGCGGTTGAACACTTCCTGCACCAGATCGTAGAAGGTCTCGAACAAGTTGTCCTCAGTCACTGGTGCATTAGGATCGTACAGGTACTTCCGTTTGTTGGTCTTCTTCCGAGCCAGCTTGGACTCAGCCAGCAGCCCTTAGCCTACTTACTCTACCTCTGGGTGCAGCCACTCCTAAAGGATGAGCAGCAAGTTGCGTTCATTGAAGCGGAAAGCCTTCAGTCTTAAGCAATGATCTGCTCCTGCAAAGTCAGAGCCTCTGCCTCTCCATCATCTCTGATCAGGTACTCTAATAAAGCAAAAACTTAAGTCTTAATTTATAATAAGATGGCTTTAATTTTCTCTGGCTGTGGACCGAAGCGCATCTTGTAAGTCTTCTTGAAGTTCTTGAGCTGTGAAGTTACCACCTTGTCGTCCTAGGTGAAGATCTTCATAACTATATTAAAAGTCTGTAAACTTAAATCCTCTTGAGGACTTCGTTCACAGTCTCCTGGAACTCCTGCTTCAGCTGGCCTTCGTCCTCGTCCGAATAGAACTCGTCCTCATCTTCGTCAAGCAACTCCTTCAAAGCCTTCTGCTCATTCACTTATTTTAAATTAAAAAATAATTTAAAAATAATTATATATTATTTATTTTTAATGGATTGAGGTTGTCGTTGCCTCTTGCAGCTACCTTGCAGAAGCGGCTGATCATATTGAGCATGCGGATTTTCTTGAAGAGCAGCTCCTTGATGTTCTTCCTGCGCATGGCCTTGCTCTCGTCTTTCACCTTGTTCATCGTCTCCTCCACCAGAGCCTGCAGGTCGCTTGCCAAGTCGATGGCATACTTCTCCTGGAACAGAGCGATGATCAACTTCTTCACCTCCTGGTCGTTAGTCTCGTAGCGCTCAAGCAAATCCTCCAAGGAGAATAGGTCAGGCGTTTCCATCATCTCCAGATTAATAGCTATGCGAACCAGCAGCTCCTTCTTAAAGTTGGATATCTTCTTACTGAGAATCTTCTCAGAGATCTTCTCCAGGATGCGCTGGTGCTGCAACTCTTGGTTTATCTTGGCTACTTCCTCTTCCTTGGTCATGTAGAACTCGTCACCCTCTGAGTCAAACATGGACATCAAGTCTCCTGCCCCTGAGACACCTCCTCCCCCCACGAACTGCATCTAGTTGTTAGCTGATTGAGAGGGAAGCTGGAAATTGGAGGAGGACTGCTGCGATGAGTTGTCGTTGAGATTGTAGTCTCTGACTCTCTAGTCTCGCTCGTTCATGAGCAGAGACATCTTGAACTACTTAGCTGCTCCCCTTCCCAATAGATTAGAAGAGTTCTTACTGATGATTGATCTTGGAGGCTTCAAGTTGTCGGGGTCCTCTTCGTAGTAAAATTAATCTCCAACCATAAACCTACCCTACTTAAACTTTTAACTTAGGTTACTCATCACTGTCTTGACTTTCACTTGTCGCTTGCTTCTTTGCTGTGAGCTTTCTATCTCGTGGACTTAATAATTTAGCTATATGTATTTCCTAGACTGCTGCTTGTTTCTGGTAGCGTTCTTGCTACCTCCTGGGTTAATGATATTGAGATTGGTCTCGTTGCTGTTCCTGCTAGGCGAGTGAGACTTCTCCTTATGAAGAGACAATCTTTCATTAACTCTGTAGCCGCTGCTATCGCCCTCCATAGAGCTCATCACCTTGTAAGTTAAACAATTAGTTTACTTTTGGCTAAACTTGTTGAGCATGAGGTCAGAGTTCTATCTCGACTTGACAACCTTGGCCACTTTGGTCTGGGGTATTATGTCTCCCTTATCATCCTTGATAAAGATCTGAGGATTGCCTCCTCCCTCTATCACAGTGTTGCGGTAGTTGTTGCTACCCTGCCGTCCAGAGTTCATATTGACCTTCACTCCAAACTTATCAGGCTCTCCGTAGAGTAAGGGACTCTGCATATCGTCATTCTCCAGGCCCTCATTCGAATTTTCATGAGTCATCACCCTCCTATTGAATTTACTCTTCGGCCCTCCAAGCTCTTTGAAGCCAGCGCTGTTGCTGTTAGACCTATTCCCGAATCCATAGCCTGCATACTTGCTCTGAGCATTCGCCCATCGGTTGAGCTGGTCAGAGTTGAACATAGTGGAGTCAGGGAACTCCTCCTACCCCTTCCCTTGCTCACGCTCTCTAATGTAGGCCCCTACTTTTCTACCTATGATTAGCTCCCTGACTATGCGGTCCTTGATGAAGTTGAAGATCTGCATCTTCTCTATCCTCTGCTTCTCTTAGTCCTTCTCCAGCCGCATTTGATCCATGCGTCGCTTGATCTCTTCTTTGCGCTCGGCTATCTTGAACTCAGTCGCATAAACCATCTGCAACTCTACTGTTGAGCCTTCCTTGCTCTTCTCCTCACTCATCAATATCGAGCTTCTTCGACCACTTTGAGGTCAAATATACTCAACCATGCATCAATTAAATGATTTATTGGATGAGAGCCTGCAAGTAAACTGCCTCTATGTGCTCTACTCTCTCCATCGGTCACTCCTCCCTCTCTGTAACTGCGTTCGTGTCCTCAACGTTCAACAAACTATATATCTATTTTTAATACTCTGTTTGATTTGAGTTGACTACCCTGTACATGTTGGTCTAGGCCTGCTGGATGAGTCTCCTCTTCTCGTCCATGAGTTGGGCCTTGGCTCCTTGTCTGATTATCTGGTTGCTCTCTCTTTCCTGTTCGCCTTCTCTCTCTTTCTATTCAGCTCCTTATACAAATCAAGAAAGATTATTAAAACAAATATGGATTATAAAATTATTAATATTTATATTTAGCTCCTCTTCCTTCTGGAGGAGTTTGAGCATGCGCTCCTTGTCCTTGTGGTTCTTCCTGGCCTGGGCTCTGCATGCGCTCCAGCTTGGCCTGCAACTCCTGCTGGTTCTTCATCTCTGAGGGGTCCTGCAACTTCAGCAGCTTCTTCAACTCAATAAAAACAAAATAAATAAAGTCTAATTGATCTATATGCCTATTAAAAAGTTTTCATTTATGTTAATTAAAAACATAAATTTAACTTCAAGTTCTTCTTGAGGAATATCTCGATCTGCTCCTTCGTTATGATGGTCTCTGTGGTGGTGCCAGACTGATGCTTCTGTTGCACTGAGGAATCCTGCTCTTGTTGTCTCCTCTCTCTACTGCTGGTATTTGCTCCATCGCCCTTCAGTCCAAAGACCGCATTCATGGCTGCCTTGGTGGCCCCTTCTAGGCCCTTAAACCTCTGAGTGTCGTCTTCTATCTCATCACTGGGTTTGAGTGTCCCCTCCCTAATAGCTTTCTTCTTAATGAGCTTAAGCAAATCTTTGAAGTCCAAGTTGTAGATGTTGTAATCTGAGAGCACATTATGGATGTCAAACTCTTTAGGCTTGAGAGCGGCTGTGGCCTTTGTTGCATTCTTCAGGGACTTGGGGATTATAATCTGAAAGCCCTTTTGCTGGCGTTGAATACTGACTCTATCTCTGAGTAATTCCTTCATGAGCATGTATTTCTGAGAATCCTTCTCTTTCTTGGTTTGCTTCACTATCTGCATCTTGTGGGCGCAGAATATCCCCTCCTCAAATACGTTGTTCATCATAAACAGTAAAAAAACTTATTCATGAATACTTGACACACACGCAACTATCATCTTCATTGTCATAATAGTTTACTCTCTTGCTTCTTCTTGAAGATGTTGAGCTAGATCTGCTTTGTAGGGCCCAAGTTCCCTGACTTCTGCTGTCAGTGTTCCCTCCACTAGCCTTCCCTAGCTAGTTTTTGTTCCTGGACTGAGGCCCTGCGTTTGGGATATTCTCTTAAGTCTGGATGATGAGTCTGAACCTGCTAGACTTGCGTTCATTGAAACGCCTGCCCGAAGGTTTGTTGTGATTGCCTGTCTCTAAGGATTTGGCTCCTTCTAAACTAATCAAGCTGCCAGTTCCTTAGTCTTCAAGGAGCATGCGCTCCACACTTCCATCTTCTTGCTTAGACCACTGATAGGTAGCGTGGTTCGTTGTAGTTACTAGGTTTTGAAGATTGATGTTGACTGACTGTGGTGCATTTGTAGATGAGGGTGATTAGTAGTCCTGATGATTTATAAACAAAGTGGTGTCATTCTTGGAGGCACCAATTCTCGAAGGTGGAGTACAGTTCCCAAATTTGTGCCTTGTATTCCTTGAGTGTCATAGCCAAGCATATCGTGAAATGCAATTCCATCTTGGCCTATTTTCATCCCTTGAGACTCTGGCCTGTCAACAGAATCACCATCTCCATTTATATCGTACTCACTTAAATCCTCCAGAATCAAGTTTCCATTGTTGTTTCTCGTTTCTAGCTGATTCACCCTTAAGATTTCATCCACTATGAGCAAATAGAAGTAAGAAGATTAAATCATGAGCGATCTCTCCTCTTCATTAAGATCAATACCTCCCTCATCTGGGCTTTAATGTCTTCGCTTTCTCCTTTTGCCCTTTCCTTCGACACTAGTGCTTTCCTCATGGTCTTTTTCTCTATCAGAAGAGCTGCTCTATTCATCACTTGCTTCAGTACCGTCCAACTCTCTTGAATCCTTGGAATCAGAGCCTCTCTTTGCCTTGTCCTTGGTTTTGGCTTTAGACTTATCATCATTTTTATCTAATGACTTTGGCCTCCTAGCTTGCTTAAAGACTTCTGCTTTGTATTGAGTGATAAAATAAGTTCCTCTCTTATAAGGCAAATTGAATAATGATACTGACTCTTGGCTTTCTTAATGGCCCACCTTCTCCCTTACCCGTGATACCCTCCATAGGGTTCAAGATTCTTTTGAGAGCATCTTTGAAATTGCTCTAAGTAGCTCTTAGATTAACCTTGCCCTCATTATCCTCTAATCTTATATGTCCCTCTGCACTTTCAGCTCTCGCACGCTGTTGTGAAGCATTCATCTTCGGCCTTTATCCTTGGGCAGTATTCTTAAGCGATTTAAAATCTAGCTGTCTCTTTGTGCTTTGCAAAGAAGATCCAATGTTATTGAGGCCACCCAAACTGAAGAGCTGACTTTGGGATGATGAGCCAGCTGTCGCAGGTACCTTCAATGATAGATTCTTGACATTGGGTTGGAAGAGTTATCTGGGCCTCTTGCTCAGTGGTGGGTTTAGTTGATGGCAAAGTATTTGCTGGGGTGATCTCATTTACTTGGCTCTCTAATTTTAGTAAAACCTTGAAGGCAAGTAAGATTGCCTTGACTATGGCTTTGATTCTAATGGATTTTACTGAGAACTGATCTCTTGATTTGGCTTTGAGGAGAGTTTTTGGACTACCTTAGACGCATTTGGATTGATTGTTACTTGAGAGAGAGCTCTCAATATTTGGCCCTCTTGGTTATTATCCCCGTCCACTTTCACTTCCTCAAGCCTGAGTCTTACAAAGATAATGAAAAGTGTTATTTTAAGGTCTCTGTTGACTGGTTAGAGTGTGAGAGTCTTAACTGAAAGTTAAAGCTTGGGGCAAATTCCTCTCACTGCGTTTCCTCATATTCCTGACTTGAATCTTGATGTTGGTTGCCAGGATTGGTGACTGGAATGAAGACACACCATCACCTCTAGACTGAAGACTATGATTCTATATTTTCAAGCATGAATAAAATGCTATAATTCTGCAGAGGCAGTACTTAAAAGCCACTTGAGCTTTGATAAGCTGCTGTTCTCACTCTCTAAGAAGATTAACTTTAATACAAATGATCTTTATGAAAGAAGACTCAGCTTTAGAGAAGAGTGCAAGTGGTGAATCCTATAATATCTCCAGCCTCAGGGGATTATGCAAGTCCTAATTTTGTGAAAATATGGACTGCTACTATCTTTTCTTGTTCTAAGAGGTCTGAGGGAACTAAGTATACTGAGTTACGGGCAGGGGATTTAACTTTATCTTCTCATTTAGGAGTTGCTAATTTAGACTCATAGTTTGAGGAACACTCTGCTGTTTGTTCATGTTGACTGCTATCGATTGAGTCAAGCTTAGATTCTTCTATCTTCGAGTCATACAAAGTAAATTCATTGCTATGATATGGCAATTTACACAGTCTTTGAGATGTTAGCCTGCTCAGATACACTATGAGTTAGCTCTTAGATCTACAAGTCTTTGTTGATATTTTCAGAGTGTTTATGCTTTTCAACCCCCTTCTATTCTGGCTGCTGATTAGTGCTTGAAGAGTTCATTTTAAGCCTGAAGTCGAAAAAGCCTGGTTGTCTATATTAAGGACTGTAACCCACCTCCTATATCTACTGCTAGATAACTATCTTCCTTTAGTCTGCTGTGGATCCAGTTAGTTAGGAATCCTTGTATTTAGCTAGCTTTAAATCTCCAGCTGCAAGGCCATACTCCTCCTCTACTATCATAGTTGCTGTATCCTCCTCCACCTTACTGGCAGATCTCTTGTTTACAATATTAATGGATGGATCATTTTACTATAAGAGAGTTTTATAGTTTAGCTAGAGCTTAACTTTGCTTCTGAGTCTTTAGTGACTTGAGAGTGTATCTCTGGCAAGATGGAAACTACTTTAGCTTAAGGAAGTGCCAAGGATTTTTGCGTTTATTGAACTGCATGGTGCCTCTGTTTACTTAAGTAAAGCTATCTGTTCCTGTCTTTGCTTGGTAATATTTACCTACTCTACTTTCAGTCTTTGGCCTTCTAAATGCTAAGGGAGGAACTAAGCCAGTATGCTATTGGGGTTTGAAGGAAGCAGACTTGGACTACAGATTTAACCTTCAAATTATTTATCTACATTAAAACGAGCTGACTATTTTAATCAAATCTCTGGAGGAGTGACTATGAAGCAGGATTCAGCTTGTTTGGAAACTTTACTTTGGCAGTGCTTGTGATGAAGACGACATCTTCAGACTATGGCCATGCGTTTGGGAGATGAGTGCTTTCAAGTTGGAGTGCTATTGATTTGCCTCTGAGGCTCTATCCTCTATATCTCTAATCTTTGCTTCATCTTGTCAATTCCTCTGAGTACTCTTCAGCACAAGTCTGTGGGAGAGCGTACTAATTCATTACAAATTCCTTCTACTAGAGTTCACTCTGGGCTTGATGCTTTTCAGCTTATAATAACTTCTTTTGTTGCTTCAGATGTGCCTCCTTAATTTAAATACTAAAGAGTTTGCTTAAAGTATAAATGAGGAAGCAAATTAATTCTTTGAATTAATTAAGGGAATATGGAGATTCTCAGCAAAAAATAAGAGATGAATACAAAATTGAAGATTAGGAAAAAATTAAAGACTGAAGTACTTTGGGATTATTCTAAACCAAAATAATCAAGCAAGGAAGATCTAAAGGAGTTTTATTTATTAGAGGGAGTATAAAAATATTTAAAATTAATTGAATTTAAAATATAATCATATTTAGAGAGAAATGATTTATAGATCTCTTCCTTTATTAGCAAGTAATTTAAATTTTATTTTTAAAAAAGGGAAAGAGAACATTAAATTAGCAAACTACTTCTCTTTTTGTAATTAAGGCTAGATTAAGGTACTTCTCTCTAATCTTTCTAATGAATTTTCATTTATAATAAGAGTTAAATACAAAGAGTGTCTTTATTTTAAATAAATTAATTTAGTGAGTTGTATCTTTGAGTATTCCCAAGTCTTGGCCAAAGTTTGTCCTGAGGTTCTTCATAAAGACTTTAAATTGAGAGCTCTTCTCGTTTGATTCGGGATCAAAACTTAACTCGTGTCTTTCTGCTTCGACTTCCTCATTGATAGTCTCAGTAGTACCATCTTTTATTCTGCTCCTTACTCCCAAGTTCTCCTTTCTAGGGCTTGCATATCTAACATCCTTCACCAAACTATCCTAAGCTTTTAAGTTGCTGTCTTTTTGGAATTTGCTAATCAGGCTCTGGGTATTGAGTGTAGACTACAGACTATTAGATTTCTTAAGGGTATTCTACTACTGCTGCTGATCTTTACTAGTCTCCGAGGTGCTCTCATCTTTTCTTGTCTGCTTCTTAAGAGAGGAAAGTTAAGTAGACTCTTGCAGCAGCATGGGTGTTGAGTAAGCTGAGAGAGCACTGAGTTTGTAGTGGCGAGTGATCCTATTGGCCTCCCTCATCTTCTTTTGGAGATCTATCTATTCCAAGAAAGCCTTTTGCTGCTCTGACTAGGTTGCACCTTTTTGCCTCTGTTTAGCATCCTTGGATCTACTTACAGCAGCTGTGGTTTGATTAGTTGTTGATTATTATTACTTTGACTACTGAGATCTATGAACTAACTCACTTTAAATAGAATGAAGAGAGGGAAACTTTTAACTTATAAGTTTCTATTACTTAGTGAGGGTATTTGATATTAAGGAATAGCAGACTAGTTCGAGCTGGTAGGGACTGCATTGTAAATGAGAACTTACTACCCCTGATCAAGGTACTGATCAAAGCCATGCAAGTAGAGTGACTTAGTAAAGAGTAGGCGAGTTGAGCTTGGGTTTAGGATTGCTTCAAATTCGTACTGTATCACTGAGTTATAAAGGTTCTAGTGCCCGCTCATTTGAAGGTAGAATCGAAGCATCTCAGGTTCAAACTTAAAAGATGAGTGATTACTTACACTCTAAATTAGTGTATTAAAACTTCTAGCCTTAGTCTTTCGATTTTAACTTTGCATGCTTCGCTCCTTAGAAGGCATAAAACTGCTCGTTCTTAGTCTCCTCAACTTGCAGCTATTTCTTGACGAATTAGTTCCTATAGATTCGAGTGTCTATCATTCTAGTCCACTCTTCCTTCACTCTCCGTTGACTGTCATTGAATGTCTGCGCATCGTTTAGATCTATCTTGAACAAAAAGGTTCTCTCAAAAGCAAAAAGGATATTATAGTAGTTTGATTATATAAGAAACAAAGCAATAACCTCATTGTTTCCGAGATAGATCAAATGGCTGAGGTTATCATGGAAGCGCATCACTCGGAGGGGCCTATCTTCCTCCATAGAGAAGAGGGTGAGGATCTTATTATGTGACATGGCTATAAATTGCTTGGTGGGTTGGCCAGAAAGAGGCAAACTTATCTGCTAGATAGGAGAGAGGTGATAGTTGTGCAGCTGCATTTCTGTTATCTTTATCTCTCCCTTGATCTGTTAAGTGTAGATTATGCCACTCTCATGTCCACAGATTAGCACCTCATCAAGTCTCAAATCTATAAATCAAAGTCTATAAGCACATCTATTGATGATGATTATATTTGCAGAACCAGATGGATTGGAGTCTAGGTAAATAGAGCTATCTTGAATCTTCCATGCGTTGATAACCTAGTCTTCATTCAACTCTCTCTGATTGAGCGGCCTCATTCTCAAGAACACTTGGATATTCTCGGCACCTCCGCTGTTGCTGGGAGCTGAACTCATACCATTACTACTCGCTTGATTCTCTTACAAATTCCTGGAGTTTGAATGTGATGAGGATACCCCCGTGTTAAAGCTTCCCATCTGGCTATTTTGACTATTGGAGCTTTGCAGATTCTAGTTTACTGATATCATTGCCGTGCTCGCATTATGCGAGTTGTTGCCGGATCCTTGGCCTGAGCTGCTTC